>JANAVB010002734.1:0-68081 GCA_029216955.1 Iris pallida
CCGATACGTATAGAGCGTACGACGGATAGGGGTAACTGCCAATAGAATTGCATGCTAGAAGACTTTACTAGAGGTACATATTAGTCAGTGAGATGATGATACTAGGCATTGGATGGGGAGAACAATACCTGATGTATGGGCTTCGATTGTACTTCCCTTGTAACCCGGAAGCTCCGCTGGAGATACGGGTATATTTAGCCTCTCAGGTTGGCCACTATCGTTCTTGGAACGTCATGCACTTGGTCACTGGTGCCCAAGAGGGGACTATATCGGATCCAATTTTCAGCCAGGGCTCATGCGTCGAAGGATTATACCTCAACTACATATTCACAATAGAATGGTCAGGACCCGATTGCATGCATACCTTTTCTCTATTATATTATCACAGTTTATGGCATGGTATTTTCTTGTATCTTGCTACGTCCCTCTGAGGACCTGGTTATCTCTCCAGGGGTAGACAATTTTCCAGGAGTACGGAGCGGCGTTGGAGCTATCCTACATCGATGACGAGGCAGTCTTTACTGATTTCTAGTCTATTCTTTATTTGAGCATTAGTGGACATTATTTTACATCTCTTTTCTTTCTATTTTGCGGAGGTTGGACTCCGATCTTGTGAGACTATTTTTTATAGCTGTTTGGAGTGAGTATATTCACCCGACTATCTTTTGATACTCTACTTATTTATTTGGACTCTATTATCTTCTGTGTTGAGCTGTGATGAGATTAGATTTTATTATTCTGGCCCGTGATTATTTATTACAGCTTATGTGCATATATGAGGATTCAGTATATTAGAGTATTCTTCGTATATATGCAGTTGGCATGTTCACGTACTTGGTCCTACGTATTTTAGGACTAGGGCATTACATGTTTTTATGGTGGCCTATGCAGTTCTACGTTATATTTTTGGGTTACATGACTGTGCCCAACAAGCCTGCATATAGGAATAGGAATATGTCATCCAGAACTACTACTACCTCTTGACTTCCAATCTTTTCAAAACTTCCTTGATTATTAATTTATCTCATATATCTTTCCTAATATCAACCTATCTTTCTCGTGCCATCAGTATGCATTTAAGAAGTCGCACTTCTGTCTTGGCCCTCACATCTGGTGAAGAGGCTACTCTGGAGGGACAGAATCCTTCTATGACTCCAGCGACACCATACCACCAGGACAGTCGTAGCCTACTACGACACCAACGAGGGAGTACCCAGAGAACGCAGCACCCCCAGGCAGCCAGGTCAGACCACTACTATGCCACCGGAAGGGAACGTACCACTGCCTCCACCTCTACCATTTCTGTAGCAGTTTCCCCCACGGTCGGGACCTCAGATACCTCCACCATCGACTGATGGGAGCCCTACTTCTCAATTTATGTACGCCATGATGCAGGCTCAGTGGCAGCAGACTGAGCTGATGAGGCAGACAATGATGGCAGCATTGGCTAGACCTCCACCACCACCTCCAGTACCAGTACCAGATCGGCTCTGCATCCCTATGAAGGCTCTATCAAGAATTTCACAGATATGAACCCCAAGGCCTTTAGAGGGACGGAGAAGCCACTAGAGGTGTCACAGTGGCTTATTAGTACAGAGAAGCTTACTGAAGGCATCTCAGTTGCCAGCTCAAGATTGGATGACAGTAGTGGACCTACTATTGGAAGATAATGCACACCACTGGTGGAAGGCGGAAGAGAGACGACTAGGCACTGGGATCACCTGGAAGCAGTTCTATGATGCATTTTATGAGAGGTTCTTCCCATTGTCAGAGTTGGTCTCTACGACCAGTTCCTTCATCCGAAGCAAGGGAATATGACAGTTGATGAGTATGACTCAGAGTTCAATCGCCTGAGTCAATTTGGTGCGGGATTGATTCCGACGGAGTTAGAGAAGGCAAGGAGATTTCACCAGTGCTTGCACCAGAGCTCAAGTCTTATACGACTACCCAGTCTCGAGTCTCCATTCAGCTGTCTTGGAAGAAGCTCGTGCTCAGGAGATTCTTTGCAAGGAACAGCAGCAGACGTCGAGACGCCATACCACAGCAGTTACACCAGCCCGAGCTACATAGGAGGACATATTAGGAGGGCCACCAAACAATTCCAGCAGAGGCACACACCTTCAGAAGCCCACTGCAACTTTTACGGGAAGCAGGGGCATATCAGAGATGATTGTCGACTTCGTTTGGGCTTATGTATGAGATGTGGATCAGGACAGCACTTGGCCAAGATTTTCCTGAGCAGCAGGCTCTAGTTTAGGCACATCAGGCCCAGAGGCCTACGCCCCAGCACCTCGTCCACCATTACCACCACAGACAGCACAGTACCATAAGGCCAGAGCTCAAGGCCCAGGACAGAACCATGGAAAGGTATTCTCTCTAGCTGTTGAGAATGTAGAGATAGAGGCAGAGGTCATAGCAGGTATGGTTTTAGTTGTATCTTTTTCTGCTATTATTATTTGATACTGGAGCCACGTATTCATTTATAGCCACTAGTTTTGCCACAAGACACAGCATTCCCATCATACCCTTAGCTAAGAATGTTAGAATCCTCACTGGAGGAGGAGTTGTACCTGTTACTGGTGTTTGTAGCCTTTGTCCTGTAGTGATAAGTGGCAGAAGATGGCACGACTTCTTGTATTCCCTATGTTGACATTTAATGTGGTTCTTGGAATGGACTGGTTGAGCCAGCATTTCGCTCTATAGACTGCCATAGGAGCCGTATTATCTTTAGACCACCGAAGGTGGCAGAGTTTGAGTTCACCAAAGAAGACAGAGAGAGTTGTGATGCACCCACATCGGGGACTCATATGATGATGCATGACACCCCTCAGCACCCTATTATCACCGAGTTCGAGGATGTATTCCCCGAGGAATTGCCAGGACTGCTACCCGATTGAGATATTGAGTTTTCTATTGAGCTTATTTCGGGAGCCGAGCCTATTTCTCTCGAGTATATCGTCTGGCACCCAAGAAGTTGGTAGAGATGAAAATGCAGATTGATGACTTATTAGAGAAGGGATTTATTCGTGCCAGTGCGTCACCGTGGGGAGTATCCGTTCTTTTCGTGCCTAAGAAAGATGGGACAGTACGCATGTGCATCGACTACAGAGCATTGAATGCAGTGACGGTGAAGAACAAGTATCCCTTGCCGCGTATAGACGATCTATTCGATCAATTGAGTGGAGCAAAAGTATTCTCCAAGATTGACTTATGATCAGGCTATCACCAATTGAAGGTTCGGAAGGAAGACATTGCAAAGACGGCTTTTAGATCAAGGTATGGACACTACGAGTTCTTGGTCATGCCTTTCGGTTTGACCAATGCTTCCGCAGTTTTTATGAATTTAATGAACAAGATCTTTCACCAGTACTTGGACAAATTTGTAGTAGTCTTTATAGATGATATCTTGATTTACTCTAAGAGTCAAGAGGAGCATGAGCAGCACCTACGGATAGTTTTGGAAACATTGAGGAATGAGCGACTTTTCGTGAAGCTTAGCAAGTGTGATTTCTTTCTCAAGGAGGTATCATTTCTTGGTCATATTGTTACGGGTGATATCAGTGGACCCAGAGAAGATCACAACAGTCAAATTATGGCCCGCTCCCACATCAGCTTTAGAGGTGAGAAGTTTCCTTGGACTTACGGGTTACTACCGACGGTTCGTAGAAGATTTCTCTCGAATAGTGGGGCATATGACTCGATTAACTTGCAAGGATCAGGAGTTTATATGGACAGACGAGTTTCAAGCCGTATTTGATGAGTTGAAGAAACGATTGACCACAATACCGATCTTGACACTACCATCGGGCCTGGGAGGATTTGTGATCTACAGCGACGCATCCGAGAAAGGATTAGAATGTGTATTGATACAGCACGGTCGGGTAGTAGCATATGCATCACGACAGTTGAGAGTGCATAAGAAGAATTATCCGACCCACGACCTAGAGCTCGCAGCGGTTATCTTTATTTTGAAGCTATGGAGACACTACTTGTACGGCGAGAAGGTTGATATCTACACTGATCATAAGAGCCTCAAGTACGTGTTCACACAAAAAGAGTTGAATATGCGACAGCGACGTTGGTTGGAGTTGATGAAGGATTATGAGATCGAGCTTCATTATCATCTGGGCAAGGCTAATGTCGTGGCAGACGCATTGAGCCGCAAGCCCATGGCACACTTTTTGACTACGCAGAAGAAATTGATTAGAGACTTGGAGTAGCTTGGTATTGAGGTAGTATTGCCTGGAGCAGATGGCGTTTTAGCCAACCTCCAAGTGCAATCATCATTGGTAGAGCGCATCAAGGCAGCATTGCCCAATGATGCTAGATTTCTATGGCTCAGAGAGAGGACTGAAGCAGGAGAGCAGACGGGATTGAGGATCCATCCCGATGTGATATTGCGATGTGGTGATCGCATTTATGTTCCCAATGGAGAGCTACGGCATGAGCTGATGGCAGAGGCTCACAGTTCGACATACTCTATTCATCCCGGAGGAACCAAGATGTATTGCGACTTATGACAGTATTATTGGTGGCACGGAATGAAGCGAGAGATAGCTCGTTTCGTTGCCAAGTGCTTGGTATGTCAACAAGTGAAGGCGGAGCACTAGAGGACTGCCGGATTATTGTAGCCGCTACCCATTCCCGAGTGAAAGTGGGAGCACATTACTATGGATTTCGTTACGGGTTTTCCTCGGAGTCCTAGGGGACGTGATACAGTGTGGGTGATTGTTGATAGACTTACGAAGTCAGCACATTTCTTACCTTTTAGAGTGGGGCAGTCGACAAAGGTATTGGCAGAGATGTATATGGAGTAGATTGTGAGATTACACGGCGTGCCTGTTAGTATTGTGTCGGACCGCGACTCAAGATTTACCTCACATTTTTGGAGGAGCATGCAAGAGAGTTTGGGCACACGGTTAAAGTTTAGCACGGCATACCATCCACAGACAGACGGCCAGTCGGAGCGTACTATTCAGATGCTAGAGGATATATTGAGAGCGTTCATGCTCGAATTTGGCGGTTCATGGGAGGACCATCTCTATCTTGTTGAATTTTTCTACATCAATAGCTATCAAGCGAGCATTCAGATGGCTCCATTTGAAGCGTTGTACGGTAGGAAGTGTCGGTCTCCTATTTGTTGGAGCGACATAGGAGAGCGACAGCTATTGGGTCATGAGTTGGTCTTGAGCATAGTGGAGACAGTAAAGAAAATTCAGGGCCACCTGCGAGCAGCGCAGTATCGTTAGAAGCAGTAGACAGATAATCATCGTCGACCCTTGGAGTTCAAAGAGGGCAACCATGTGTTCTTGAAGATATCTCCCACTAAAGACACGATTCGATTCGAAGGACGTGGCAAGTTGAGTCTAAGGTACATTGGGCCTTTCGATATCTTGGAACGTGTTGGAGAGGTTGCCTATAGATTGGCCTTGCCACCGTCGCTAGAGGGAGTGCATGACGTATTCTATGTATCTCAGCTGAAGAGGTACGTGGCGGACATCAATCATGTGCTTGATCACTCCGAGATCACAGTTGGACCGAGTTTGTCGTATGAAGAGCAACCAGTAGGTATACTCGATCGCCGAGTGAAGGTGTTGCGGAATCAATCTATTCTATTGGTTCGCGTAGCATGGAGGCATCACTCGCCAGGGGAATCTACTTGGGAGCGTGAGGACGACATCCGAAACCGCTACCCGCATTTGTTCGAAGACGAAGGTATGTCTTGCAGTTAAGCTTTTTAAATTACTAGCAATTTCCTTGCATTGCATTCGATTCCCCGACCTTAGTTTAATTTTGATGATGAAATTTTCTTCAAGTTGGGTAGGATGTAAACCAACAATATTTTCTAACTAATTTAGTGATTTTAAAAATTATTTTTGCTATATTATTTAGAATTAAAGAGGTAATTAATATATATGTGTGTATTTATAAATATATATAATATATATGATTGTGTGCTTGACATATTTTAAGTATCACTAATTATAGTCTACAATTATTATAAGCATTTTGTTACTTATTTACAATATATAGGATTTTTTGTGATTTATATATATATATATATATATAAATATATATATATATAAAGTAGTAAACACATAGTAGTAAACAAATGTATATAGTAGTAAACAAATGTATATATAATACTAAATGTGAACAGTGCCTTAGGGGCACTGAGCTTATCCCTTCCCCACCCGAGCAAGAGGGCTTAGCCCTGCTAATGGCGCCTGTAACTCGAAGACCCCCCCTAACCATTTAAAAATCCGAGAAGCAACCAAACCTTTTCTAGATTTGATTAAACCCGAATCCTCTACGGATTAGATTAGGATTAAATAACAAACTTTAATTTAAATCAGTATTTGTGTGATTGAGAATCAAATTAAACCGTGTATATATAAGAAGGGTTTTCCGAAAATAGAAGAAAACTTTCGGCCACGACCCACGCTTCTAGCGCCGCTGCAGAACTCTCGGCAAACTCCAAGACCCTCCCCCAACCGACTGTACAGCCTGTTCACCGTCGGCGATTATCGGAGCCACGCCGCACTCGCCTGGACCGACGGCAAAATAGAGTAAACTCTGTTTCGAGCACTGTCCAGGTAACAACTTCTCATCCCGATTCCTCCTACGACAGTAGATCGTTTTGAGTTTCGTAAAGTTTTATGGAAATCCAGTATGACCCTCTTGAATTCCACCAAAGGGATTTGAACACGACGGTGCGACCCTTCCGCGAATTCGACGCAAAGTCGATGAATTCTGTTTAAATAAAACAGAACAGAATGTTAACCAAACCCTTACTTGGGAAGCCAGTTTTTGAACCAAATATTAGGATTTTCGAAAATTTGATTGAAAGCATTCAAAGATGACATATTCGAGACTGAAATGCATCTGTTAGATCGGCTCCTTAAATTACATGCATAAAGTTATTTATTACTAAAGATTCATGAAAAACTGTGTTTTCAAAACTAGAATTTCTAGAAAACTTCTCGATACGGCGTGTGCCCCGACAAATCATGCAACGTGGTCACGCATTATACGTATCGAAAGGCACGTATGGACGTTGCCAAATTTTGGGAACTGACGGAACTCAGTTTCGTCGTATGTGCGCGACGAAATCAGTCTGTATCTGTCAAGATACCCCCGTATCGACAATTTACAAACTTTGCCATAACTTTGTGTACATTCGTCGATTCGAGACGAAACTTGCGCTAACAAGTCCGGATCGAAATTCTGGTCCTGTGTGCCAAGTTTGGTTCGATTCTGAGAAGGTTGAATCAGAACCCCTTTTTGGCGGGCCCGCGACCCACTCAAACGGACGATTTTGTACACAGCTCATCGAAATCCAAAACTGGACATACCGTTGAGTTCCTCTACTCAAACTGAATCCGTAGACATGTAGTTTGATGACTTTAGAGACCATAGACTTCGGCACACATTTCGGTGAAAAGCAGGTTCAACGGCGGACATCGTTTTGACCCGAAATTATGATTTTATCCCTGTTCCAGAATTAGACTTTTGGACAGGCGTTTCCTAGGTATATCTTTTACACCGAGTGCATTTTTTATGTTTGTTTTTGCATCCGGTGTTGTTTGGAGATCGTGACATTTCTTAGCTGATATTTTGATTTCTTGGGCTTGCCACTTTGCACCATTAGGCAAGATACCTTGCCACCTTACTCTGTGATCAATGTATTTCTTACTTTCAGTTTTTATTTTCAGTATTTCTTATTTCTTGATATTTAAACTGTGCGTCCAAGTCACACTTGGGTGCAAGCGACCCTATCGGTCGTTTTTCTCGTTTTTTATTTCTCTTGCATTGACTTAGTCTAGTGACCACCCATTGATGTTGAGGTATTGGTATATCTCATATGGCCTTGACACTTGTTGTATCACATAATGTGAGTCACATGTAGGACACGTATTCGCGTAGTCGGCTGGCTACCGATACATATGGAACGTGTGACAGATAGGGGTAACTGCCAATAGAATTGCATGCTAGAAGACTTGGCGGTTACTAGAGGTACATGTCAGTCACGGATATGATGATACTAGGAATTGGGTGGGGAGAACAATACCTGACGTATGGGCTTCGATTGCACTTTCCTTGTAAACCGGAAGCTCCGCTGGAGATACGGGTATGTTTAGCCTCTCCGGTTGGCCACTGTAGTTCTTAGAACGTCATGCGCTTGGTCACTGGTGCCCAAGTGGGGACTATACCGGATCCTATTTTCAGCCAGGGCTCATGCGTCGAAGGATTGTATCTCAACTGCATATTCACAGTAGAATGGTCAGGACCCGATTGCATGCATACCTTTTCTCTTATTATATTGTCACAGTTTATATGGCATGGTGTTTTCTTGTATCTTGCTACGTCCCTCTGAGGACCTGGTTATCTCTCCAGGGGTAGACGATTTTCCACAGGAGTACAGAGCGACGTTGGAGCTATCCTACATCGATAACGAGGCAGTCTTTACTGATTTCTAGTCTATTCTTTATTTGAGACATTAGTGGACATTATTTTACATCTCTTTTCTTTCTATTTTGCGGAGGTTGGACTCCAATCTTATGAGACTATTTTTCATAGCTATTTGGAGTGAGTATGTTCACCCGGCTATCTTTTGATTCTCTTACTTATTTATTTGGACTCTATTATCTTCTGTGTTGAGCTGTGATGAGATTAGATTTTATTATTCTGGCCTGTGATTATTTATTTACATCTTATGTGCATATATGAGGATTCCGTATATTGTAGTATTCTTCGTATATGTGCAGCTGGCATGTTCACGTACTTGATCCTACGTATTTTGGGACTGGGGAATTACAGCGCGCACGGATCCTACGACCATCCATCCCCGCCTCCCGCTAGCCTCTCGGCGGTTCTCCCCCTCTGGCCTCCCTCGCCGGAGCCCCCGCTCCCGCTCTGGCCTCTCCGCTCGGTGGCGCCGCCGCTTCAGCCTCAACCCCCCCGGTCTAAGCCCTTCCCTCAGCCCCCCCGGGCTGGATCCTCCGCCGGAGCCTCTGCTCCTCTCGGGCTCCCCCGTCGTAGCCCCACTGGCCCCATCCTCGGTTCAGCCCCCCTCCCCCCCGGCTGGCTCCCCCACCGGAGCCCCCGCCGTAGCCCCACCGGCCCCATCCTCAGTTCAGCCCCCCTTCCCCCGGGCTGGCTCCCCTACCGGAGCCCCCGCCGGCGCCCCTGCTCGCGGGAGGGGGGGCGGGACTCTCGAGCCGCTCGCCCCTCCGGACAGTGCGCCCCTTGGGCTACGCGTCTACTTCGGGATGAGCGCCCCCTCCGGACAGCGCGCCTCTTCGGGACGTGTGCCCCTAGGGCTGCGTGCCCCTCTTTTTTCGGGCTGGCCCAATGGCTCCCAGTATTGTCTTTTTTGAATTTCAAAACATTTTGAAATTTCGTTTGAAATTTCAAAATATTTTGATCCTTGGCAGTTTTTCGAAATTTTGTTCCTCCAAAATTTCAAAAAAATGGCATTTCTTCTTTTTGCTTTATTTTCCTGTTCCCTAAGGCCCTTTTGTCTTTTTGGCCTGTTCCTGCTTGTACTGCTCTTCTAGAGCTCCTTTAGTTTTCAATAAAATGTCCTTTGCCAATATATATATGTTAGAAAGAAAGTAAGGAATAAAAAAAAAGAATCAAACAACCACACACACACATTATATATATATATTATATATATATATATATATATATATATATATATATATATATATATATATATATATATATCATAGATATATGAAGAGGCGATCTTGTAGGAGCTGCCGCCCCTGAGAAACCCTAGCATCATCTTCTCCACCAACGCCGGCGTGGCCTTTGGCCGGGCCGGGATTCCCTTGGCCACCAAACCATTTGGTTGGTGGCTTCCTCTGTGCTTGCTTCTTCTAGGGTTATGGCGGCTAAGTCCTTCGCGAAGGCGGTGAAGGGATCGACTCAGACGATTCCTGTCATTGTGCCGCGGACGATCGCTTCTTTTAAAGGATCTCCTGCAATCTCCTTCACGGAGGAGGAAGAATCACTTCTAGCAGATCCATTCAAATATGCTTTGATTGGGAAATTTTCGCATAATCGACCTCCGATCGATCTGATCAGGAAGGCACTATCTGGCTTTGAGTTCGTTGGATCCATATCGGCGGGGGTTATTGATGAAAAGCACATACTCATCCGACCATCAAGTGAACTGGATTTTTTAAGGCTTCGTTCAAAGGATTTGTGGTATGTGGCTAGGGCTCCTATGCGGATTTTTAAATAGGATCCAGACTTCTCTCCTTCCCAGGAATCACCAAAGATACCAGTGTGGGTTACGTTGCCTAATCTTCCTCATCATCTCTATGCCAAGGACGCTTTATTTGCTATTGCTGCAGCAGTTGGGACACCACTCAAAATTGATAAGGCTACATCTGAGTTATCTCGGCCGAGCATGGCTCGCATATTTATGGAGATTGATGCATTCAAGCCTCTTCAACATCGAATTCGCATTAATCTACCTAGTGGTAGTTTCTGGCAGTTGGTGGAGTATGAATCAACTCCTCTTTATTGTTCTCATTGTCGTCACGAGGGTCATTTAATTGCCTCATGCAAAATTAAACACAAAGAACGAGGGAAAGAGCCACTCAATAAGGAAACTCCTGCATCGACCAGTGCACAACCTCCAGTAAATGGAATTATTCACATTGTCCAAAGGGAAGATGCGGCTCAGCCATCGAGGAACTTAAACTCTTCTCCGCAGCCAATCCACTCTCCGTCTATTACTCAGCAGCCACTGCGAGATGACATTTCAGACCCGCAGCCAATTACTTCTCCAGCTATTACCCATCAGGTAATAGTGAAGGACTCGGCTACTCAAGTACAAGTGAGCGCGGTTCCCCCTATTGATGGGACGGAGACAATTACTCCTACTAATGGAGATACTACTATTGGTGATCAACTGGTATCTTCTCTTCCAAACTCTTCTGAACAAGATCCACATCTGGATGATGAAGTTTGTGACAAAGAAAGCAATGAGGAGGAGGGCGAACTTCGGAGCTGGGCCGACGAGGTTGACGAAGAAGAGGCAGCTAGAGCGAAAGAAGCGTCGGAAAAACCAACATCTAAGCGTAAGAAACGCTTACCAGAGCCTTCAGATAGAGTCTTACGCTCAGTATCCGCCCACACAAAATCTGGTAAATCATTACTCCCCAAAAATGTTTAACATCATGTGTTGGAATATTCGGGGGGTTGCAAATAAGATGGCTCTTAAAAGACTTAGAAATTTATGTCGGGTGAACAAAGTACAATTACTGGCTATTCTAGAGCCTAAAGTTGATCATTCAAAGCTGCTACACTATCAATTAAAACTTGGTTTTGAAAAGGGTTTTTCTAACGAAAAGGGCAATATATGGGTTTTGGCTAAGGCGGGTTGCACCATTTCCCTATTGGACTCTTTTGATCAGGCCGTGTCCACTGCTTTTAAGAATGAATATTTTCTGTCAGATGTTATGTTTTCATTCGTGCATGGCCATAATAAGAAGGAGGGTCGTCGGGAAATATGTGATAGACTACTCAATCTTCGGACTCTGTACACATACCCTTGGGCAGTAGGAGGAGATTTTAATGCTATATCAGGGACGGATGAGAAGATTGGCGATCGGTTAGCTTGTCACATTTCTATTCAGGAGTTTTTAAACTTTCAATTAGCTGCTGGACTATCTGATCTCCCTATAATAGGAAGTAAATTCACTTGGTTTAAATCCAAGAATGGGGAGAAGAGGGGTTCGAGACTAGATAGAATGATGGTCTCTCAAGACTTGCTTGTACGTGCCCTGTTGTCGAAGGAAGAGCATTTGAACAGCTGAATCTGATCACGCGCCATTACTCATCAAACTGGTGACCAAACAGGAAGGTGGTAGACGTGCTTTTTGATTTCTTGATTTTTGGACTAAACAGGAGGATTTTTTGCAATTGGTGCAGGAGGCATGGAACTCAACTAACCATGTTAATAGCTTGGTGCGTGTTTGTGTGCGACTGGCTGCTTGTCGCACAGCTCTTTCGCAGTGGAGTCATAACAAATTTGGAGATATCTTCCAGGAAGTTAAAGTTACGGAGGATCAAGCCCTTGCTGATGAGATTGCATATGAGGAAGATAGGACACTGGGAAATAGAATGTAGTTGGATAGGTCTACAGCAGTGTTGAAACAACACCATTCTTATTTTGATTCCTACTGGAAACAGAAGGCTCGTCTTCGATGGGATATTGAAGGTGATCGGAATACCAAGTATTTTCATGAGTGTGTTAGTAGCAAGCAGCATAAATTACATATCCATCACATAATAGATGAAGCAGGAAGTGTCAAAACTGATCTAAAGGAGATCCAATCTGTTGCTAATACTTATTATGAGGAGCAGTACAAAAGTATTAGAGTTGAAGAGGATGCTGTGCTACTAGAGGCTATTCCTAGTCTTTTGTCAGAGGAAGACAATACAACCCTAACTGCTGAACCGACGAAGGAAGAAGTCTTTCATACTATCAAAAGCATGGATACTAATAGTGCGGGGGGTTCTGATGGCTTTACAGTTGGTTTTTTTTGGTGTGTTGGCCGATTATTGCTGATGATATTGTTGAAGCTGTCTCCTTATTCATGGCAGGCTTTGAGCTGCCGAAGGCTATCACGAGCACAGCATTGGTCCTGATCCCGAAAAACAAAAACCCCAGGTACATGACTGATTTTCGCCCAATCAGTTTATGTACTATATTTAACTAAATTATCTCTAAGTTGTTGGCTCTATGACTTGCTCCTATTCTTCCTAGAATCATATCTCCTGAACAAAGTGGCTTTGTTAGGGGTAGAGAGATTGTTGATAACATATTACTTGCTCAAGAAATGTTGAGTTTGATGAACACAACTAATAGAGGGGGTAATATTGCAATCAAGTTAGACATGGCCAAAGCGTATGATCGTCTCGACTGGACTTTCTTGATGCAAGTTATGATAAGATTTGGATTCTCAGAAAGCTGGATTAGTATGATATTCAGACTTATTAATAATGTTTGGTACTCCACTATTATCAACGGTATATCTTCAGGTTTCTTCCAAGCATTCAGAGGAGTTCGGCAAGGTGATCCCCTATCACCAGCCTTATTCATTATTGCTGCTGAAGTTTTGTCCAGGAATTTAAACAGGAATCTTGAGATTGCTTCTTTCAAACACTACTATGCCCCAAGTGGATGCCCTGCTATTACACATTTGGCTTTCGCCGATGATGTATTATTATTCTCTGTGGGGGACATACACTCGGTTCAGCTGCTCCAGGGAGTATTGAAGAGATATGAGCTAGCGTCAGGACAAGCCATAAATGATGCCAAATCATCTATTTATACAATGCCAGATTTTGAAAGGAAGGAGGAGATGCATGCTATCACTGGCTTTGAGGTCAAGCACCCTCCCTTTACGTATCTTGGGTGTCCTATGGCAGTTGGTGTTCGGACCACTTTGCTATATGAAGATCTAATTGCTAAGATAAGAGGGCGCTTGGAAGGTTGGCAACAAAAAATCCTATCATATGGAGGGAAACTAACCTTATTGAAATTTGTTCTACTTTCCATACCTATATATACAATTGCGGCTTGTATTCCCCCCAAGGCTGTCTTGAATAGATTGGAAAGCTTGTTTGTTCGTTTCTTTTGGGGCTCTCAAGATGGCTTGTAAAAACATATTTGGGCGAGTTGGAGTACTATGGCTACACCGACCGACGAAGGGGGTTTGGGTGTGAGATCATTGAAGGACATGATGGATGCTTTCACTATTAAGCTATGGTAGAAATTGAAGACCCAGGAGGGATTGTGGCAGCGCTTCATCAAAGCCAGATATTGCAAGTTTCATGATCTGGATTCAGCTGGAGCTCCTCAGAAATGTTCTCATGTCTGGAAGCGTTTACTATATGGTCGGGAGCTGTCAAACGATCACATTATTCCTTCAGCCAATGGTGATTGGATTTGGGATTCAACATCTACAGGAAAGTTCTCTGTTGGAGCTGCTTGGAAGGTAACACGAGTACCTTATCCAATTCGTCCTGATTTTAAACATATTTGGAGTACTTGTATTCCTTACAAGTGGTCGGTCTTACTGTGGAGAATATTACATAACAAATTACCTACTGATGATAACATCCAAGCTATGGGGTTTCATTATGTGTCAAAATGCCATTGTTGTGTAAACCCTAGAGTGGAGACTTCACAACATGTCTTTCTAGATGGTGACTTGGTTACTCAAATTTGGCGCCAACTGCAAATTGATTTTAAATTCAAAACAAGGAGGTCAGCTTTTACTGAATGGTGGAGGAGGCCAAACATCCACCTAAAGGAGATTGTGGTAGCTGCGGTGTGCTGGGTGACATGGAAAAACAGGAATAAATAGCGTTATGAGGAGTACAACTACTCAGTGAATCAACTTCATCATGAGGTTCGACGACAGGTTGGTAAGGCGATGAAGAGATGCAAGCATAATCCTCTACTTCCGGATTCTTGGCTGCTGATTGGAGTTGGCTAGTTCGAACTTTTGTATTTTGTAGTTCGAATATTTCAATAAAGCTCCTGTTTTGACCAAAAAAAAAAAATATATATATATATATATATATATATATATATATATATATATATATATATATATATATATATATATATATATATATATATATGTTAGAAAGAAAGTAATATATATATAATGTGTGTGTGTGGTTGTTTGATTCTTTTTTTATTCCTTACTTTCTTTCTAACATATATATATATATATATATATATATATATATATATATATATATATATATATATATATATATATATATATATATAAAGAAATATATATATATATATATATATATATATATATATATATATATATATATATATATATATATATATATAAATATATATATATATATATATATTTTTTCTTTATATATATATATATTTTCTTTATATATATATATATATATATATATATATATATATATATATATATATATAAAGAAATATATATATATATATATATATATATATATATATATATATATATATATATATATTTATATATATATATATATATATATATATATATATATATATATATAAAGAAAGAAAGAAAGAAAGGAATAAAAAAAAACAAAGAATCAAACAACCACACACACACATAAAGCACAGCCACTAACAAACACAAACCCACACACGCACACACCCAGCAAGAAATGGGTCGAGCAAACCCCTTCCCCTTGTTTTTCCTTCTAAACTGAACGAACCCGACCCCTTTATATGTGTTTCGAGAAAGAGAGAGGGGGAGAGATTTTTTTGTGAAACCCTAACCCTAACCCTAGTCGCACACCTCCCTGCCTTTCCGACGACCTAGCGCCGCCACCACGACCGCCGGAGGCCGCCGGAAGCGCCGCACGCGTGCGGGGAAATCGACAGCGCAAAACAGCACACAGCAGCAAGGTACCCATCTTCCCCGCCACGTTTCTACGCGCACACTCGATCAAATCGAGATCCGTAAAATTCTACGTGTAGACAACCCATACATCTTTAATCCTCTTCAAATAGTTCGTACCGATTCGCATTGTGTGCGATGAAAAACGAGTTCCAAATTCGAGAAAAAAACTCAATTTTCTGGGTTTAGAAACTGTTCCGAAACTCTATGTTTGCGGTCGATTTGCAACCAGATTATGGCTAACTATGAAAATCTTCTGAAGACACTTGTAGAAAACATATAGGAGATCAAAACCCTTCTTGTAGATTTAATTTTCATGCATTATACAGAAAGTTAATGGTTTGTGAAGATTGAAAAAAATTGTTTTCAAAAACTAAAATTTTAGGAAAATTGTCCCGATACGCTGTCCGTCCCGTCAATCCGGACGACGTGGTCGCGAACTGAAAGCATCAAAAGGTGTGTATCGACTTCGTGGACGTGTGAACTTTGACGGAATTCAAATTGGTCGCGTATGTGCGACGAATTTAATACGTATTCGTCAAAATTCAACGTATCGGCCTTTTTGCAAATTTGTCAACTACTTTGTGGACGCTCGCCATATCGAGACGAAACTTGCGCCAACAGGACCGTATCATTTTTTTGGTTCTGTATGTCAAGTTTGGACCAAATCTGAGAAGGTCGACCGGAACACTATTTTGGCGGGCCCGTGACCCGATCTAACGGGCGAATTTATGCACGGCCCACCGAATTCTAACTTTGGAGATATGATTGGGTTCGTCTCATCAAACCGGACTTGTATACATATAGTTTATTGACTTTAGGGACCATAGATATCGACACACTTTTCGGTGCAAAGTGGGTCCAACGGTTGACATCGTTTTGGCCTGAAATAACTGTTTTGCCCTTGTGTCGAGAATTGGACTTATGGATAGATATTTCTAGCTAATTTGACTATTCTGAGAATGTTGGTAACGTCTGTTTCAGCAATAAGATAATGTTGTGCGAGTTGACCTTTCGTGGCTCATTGAGTGGTTTGTAGTTTCTATTTCCTCAACTCAGGACCTCAGGCAAGTATATTCTCTGATAGTTTTCATTGCTTTAATATCTACTATATTCGATTCAGTTGTAGTGTTATACTTGATTCTCAACACGAGGATACACGGACTAGTATACGTGAATCTCGTCATGAGATGTCATTCCTGGTTTACCTGGTATATGAGTACATTGTTCGATATTGTTTCCTGTACTTGTATAGACACCGATTTGGGAGTAGACTGGCCCCTACTCTTCGAATCCCGTGTCATGACCTGTCATGTCTGGAATTATTATACTACTCGGGGATGGGGAGTTATTAGAGGTTATGTGATCATTACCTCTACTTGTTTATTACTTGTGCATATCTCCACCCTCACCACACGTAGGGTGTAGCCTGACCTTATACTACTTGTTCATAGCTTTTCATTTTGGCCGGCCTGATCCCTACACTATTATACTACCTGTGCATAGCCGGTCAAATGGAACAGCCAGATCTTGACCCAAGCTGATCACATAACGCTCTAATATCTCATGGCACTTGCTTTATAGGTTTACATCGTACATCAGATTATATTTACTGCTTATTCTAGCTTTATCTTACATCTCACCCATGATATGCTATTCAGTTTTTTTATACAGTTTTACTTTCAGTTTTGACATTCATTATTTATTTTATTATAATTGTTTCTTATAGTATTTATCAATTCACATGGAACTGCTGTTAGTGTTTTTACTTGCTCATATCCTGACATGATAATCCCCGTTGTTTTTCAGAGGATTTAGATACAGATTGCCTGACCTACTACGGGTTTGGCATAGATGGAGTCTACGACCAGGAACTACCTGTGGACCAGGTGATCGTAGAGGACGCACTGCCTGTAGTGACTTAGTTTAGCTAGATTTTTTTTGGACTATATTCCAGCTTGATACTTTGAGACTTGTAGTATTTATTTGGGATCTTGTGATGTCTTTAAATTCTGAACTTGTGATTGTGTCTCAGCACTATTTCAGACTATTTACTTCATCTTTATCCTTACCTTTATCATCGTGCTTATCTTCCTTAGATTTATGTGATTGAGTGGTGATTATATTCCTCCGTGTGGAGATGACAGGGTATGTTATTGTGTCTTAGATACTGTATGTTTAGATGACCTTTACGGCATTCTACCACTGATGCTGCGGCGTAGGCTGGACGTACTCACGTGCTCGTGCCCCTAAATAGGGTACGGGTCGTGATACAGGGATTGACCTTGTACACAGAAGAAGTGTACCTCCTCTCCTTCTACCTCAAATCGAGGGGACCTCTACCGAGTTGAGTATGAAGGTGTGCGTCATGGAGATTTCGGTCCCAGAGGTTGTGGTTCCTATGCCCACATCGGTGGATGCGGGGTCGGTTGATACTGCCCCTTCCCCGGAAATCGAGCTCTCCGAGTTGCCTAGTCTTCGTCTCCTTCGTGCCGCAGAGGAAGTGATTGCTGCTGCGCGAGAATCTCATCGCTCGGAGTTTGCTTCCCTTTTGACAGGGTTATCAAGCTCTGATGTGCCTCCTTCCCAGACACCTTTAGCTTCCTCGGCTGCTATTCCTTTGACGCCCTCTCCTTTAGAGAATATAGACGAATCGTCAAAGGATATAATCGAGAGATTTTACCGCCACTTAAGACGGGGGGTCGATGCTACTTTACGGAGAGGAACGTCATTTGTCGTGGCCCGTCATTGTGCCCGCAGCCAAGTTGAACTGTTGAGAACGTTGCTGGGTAGAAAATGGATGGCTGATTTTCTTGAGCACAAACTGGTAGAGGCTGATCAGCGCCTGACCCAACTGCAGAAACTACGGCAAGTTGACATGCCCCTTGCAGTAGACCAGGAGCATACGTTCCTCCTAACGGCCTTGGAGAAGGTGAAGGCCGTACGGGAGATGACCAAATCTGCTTTAGAGAAAGACCTTCATAAACTGTCTCTAAAGTACGATAAGTTAAGCCATAAGGGGGAGGATTGCTTAACTCGTGAGGAGGCCACGACCCATGCGATTACCGAAACCAACGAGCAGATCCTACAACTCCAGGCTAAGCTGGCGTCCCTGGAGAATGAGCTCCAAGCTACCTGTCGAGAGAGAGAGCTGATTTATGAAGACACTAACAAGGTCACACGTGCCTCTGCTGCTCTGGAGGGTACGCTGAAGAAAGTGGAGGATAATTGGCAGGCTCATGCATATCTTGAGGATGCTGCGAAGCTGAACCAAGAAGCTGAACGTCGGGCTAAACTGAAGATTGACCGCTAAATGGCACTACTTAAGGCGATACTTACTGAACTATGTGTTGCTGATGAGCAGACGTAATTGTAGTGGGTCTTCCATCTCTTTTTTTTTTTGCTAGAGACGTAGTCCCATGAATAAAAGTGTACATTAACTTCATTCTTTACTTATGACATTTGGGGTGCTTGTATTAGAGGGTCTATTACAACATTTGTGGTTGGTAAAGGACATCCCACTGGGGGACTTTTGTGGACCTATTACTCATTTGCTTACCTGTGGTGTGAGTAATAAGTTTTGAACGATTTTTTGTGGACCTATTATCCTTTTGCGCACCGGTAGTACATGTAATGGATTTGAACAATTTTTTGTGGACCTAATACCCTTTTGTGCACCAGTAGTACGAGTAATAGATTTGAACGATTTTTTGTGGACCTATTACCCTTTTGCGTACTGGTAGCACGAGTAATAGATTTTGAACGATTTTTTATGGACCTATTGCCCTATTGCGTACGGGTAACGCGAGTAATAAATTTTGAAACAAAACCTATCAGAGGTAATATGGACGTGATAGGTTCTGTGGCCTTAACACCGTGGCTTTATCCCAGATTGGGTACAGGTGTTTAGTTAGGAGATTATCTATATCAGATGTAGTATGGACGTGATATACGACAATCAAAACCAGGAAGTTTGCTTAGAGGCAGCAGAAAAAACCTGGCAGACTCCGGCGGGATGAAGCATTAGAGTGAAAGTTTAGAGGTATTAGTATACATGACTTGTCACCAAGGGAGATACAATGTGAATCCACTCGGAACTAGTAGAGTGTAAGTTCAGAGGTACTTGGTGTACATAACTCGACAGTCTAGGAGTTTTAGTAGTTAAGGAAGTACGAGCATGTCTTTAAGCATAATATTTTTTTAGAAACTTGTCGTTTATGGACAACATAAGCAAGTCTCTATTTTGTTTTACGAGCCGGTATGCGCCGTTGGAGAACACGGTCTCGATGACAAATGGGCCCTCCCATTTGGGTTGGAACTTGTCGGCGGTTTTGTGAGTCATGACCATCGGTCTGAGAACGGCCAAGACGAGATCGCCGACTTGGAATGTTCTGTACTTGACTTTCTTATTGAAAGCTCGAGAGATGCGTACTTGATAGAGCTCGATGGTTTGTTGAGCTTGTAAACGCTTCTCGTCTAGGGCTTCCAATTCTTGTAGCCGTCAGCGGTTGTTATCGTCCGACGTCAACCGGTAAGTAAGGGCCACACGAAGTGAGGGGATCTGGGTCTCCAATGGAAGAACTGCCTCGTTCCCATAAACCCGAGAGAACGGTGTATTTCCTGTAGCCGTCTGAATTGTAGTACGGTACGCCTATAAGCATTCGCTCAACTTTTTATTCCAGTCACGCTTGTTTGAACACACGAACTTTTTGAGAAGCCTGATTATGGTCTTGTTAAAAGCTTCAGCCAGACCATTAGCCGATGGGTTGTATGTCGTTGAAGCCATATTCTGAATTCGATTTTTGTCGCAGAATCGATAGAAAGTATGGCTTGCAAACTACGTACCATTGTCGTGAATAATCCTCAGGGGCAGTCCAAAATGGTAGATGAAGTGATGTTTTACGAAACTAATCACGTTTGATGTCTTTACCTCTATAAGCGGAACAACTTCCGCCCACTTGGAGAAGTAATCGGTGATTGCAAGTATAAACCGGTAGCCCTTGGACGACGGCGGGGTGATTGGGCCGATAATGTCCATTCTCCATGCTTCAAATGGCCAAGAGGCCATTGTTGGGTACAAGAATTCGGATGGCTGATGCATGAAGTCTGTGTGGATCTGACAAGTCCTATAATTCTTTGCATAATCGACCATATCTGCTACCAACGTAGGCCAGTAATAGCCCATCCAGCGAAGACAGTCCTGCAACTTCGGGCCGAATTGGTGAGCCCCGCAAACGCCATCGTGAGCCTCGCGTAGGACTTCTTTGCCTTCTGCATTTGATAGGCAGCGTAGCAGTAGTCCATCGTAGGATCGTCGATATGGCATTTTTGTTTCTGTATCATAAAAGAATCTGAGAGAACGTCTTCTGATTGAAGTTGCTTCATTCACATTCTCTGGCAGGATTCCCTAGACTGCAAAGTCGATGAACGGGAGTCTCCAGTCTTGTATGTCATTGATTATCTGGGTGGAGTAACTCGTACCTAGTTGAACGTTATTTTTGGGACAGACCAGCTCATGGCCTATCATGTCGACAAGATGATGAGTATGATTTGGAACTGCCATGGAAACGGCGAGACCTACTAGGGCATCGGTTTCAATATTTTGGAGCCTAGGAACATGCTCTATAAAGAACCCCTCCAAGGTTGCAATGATGGTCATCGCTGTCTGATGATAAGAAATCAGGTCCTCATTGCGGACCTCGTATGAGCCTCGGATTTGATTAACAATCAACTGCGAGTCGCCATACGCTTCTAGGTATTTGACCCCCACTTCTTTTGCGAGTCAGAGCCTGATGACCAGCATATTATATTAGGCCACATTATTTGAACAGGGCTCTGTGAGAGAGTACGCCCGATTGACTACCAACCCAGAGAGAGAAATCAATATTATCCCGACTCTAGTGACGATATCACCTTGGGGCCCCGTTCTTGAAGCACCGTCGAAGAACATTCGCCAAACGACATCATGTGAAGTCATGTTTGAGTTGATGACTTCGTTTGGGATTTTTTCATAGATTTTGGCTATTTCTGAGCCTGGATGGGCTGCTAAGAAGTCGGCCAAGGCTTGACCGTTGACAGCCTTCTACGGAACGAAAACTATGTCGTAGGGGGACAACAATATCGCCCAGGTGGCTAGACGAGAACTAAGTGCGCCTGGCTTGGTCATGAGAATCCTGAGGGGGTTGACTCATAAGACAACATTGATGGTCTGTCATGTCATATAGTGTCGTATTTTCTGATTGGTGAACACCAAAGCAAGGTATTCCTTCTCCACGGCGGTGTACCTAACTCCGCCCCCACCATCATTCGGCTAAGGTAATAGATAGCTTTTTCATGCCCTACGTCATTTTTTGTGCCAGTAAAGCGCCGAAGGAGTGTTCCATTGCTCGTAAATAGAGCAGAAAGGGCTTTCCAGTGACAGGGGCTACTAGAACTGGCGGATTCGATAGGTATTCCTTAATATCATCAAAGGCGTATTGACATTCTTTATTCCATGCGAAAGAGACGCTTTTCTTCATGGGTTGTGTAAATGGTTGACATCGTCCTGAGAGGTTAGATATGAACCTCCTGATGTAGGCTAGTCTTCCCTGAAGGCCTCGGAGTTCACGGAGGTCGTTCGATGGACTCATCTCCAGGATTACTTTTGTTTTATCGGGGTCTATGTGAATACCCCGGGAGGTGATGACAAAGCCCAAGAATTTCCCACTGGATACACCCAGGAAGGATTTAGTGGGATTCATCTTTAGATTGTGCACTCGTATGAGGTCGAACACTATCCTTAAATCGTGTAAGTGGTCATCTTTGGAGCGGCTTTTGACGGCGATGTCGTCAACGTAACACTCCACCGTCTTGCGCAAGTGGTCTCTGAAAATGACACTCATAGCTCATTGATATGTAGCATTGGTGTTCTTTAGGCCGAAGGGCATGATTGTGTAACAATATACGCTGATTGGTGTTCGAAATGACGTATGCTTCTCATCATTAGGAAATATTTTGATTTGATTGTATCCTGAAAAGCTATCCATAAAGGACATGCGCTCGAAGCCACACGTATTATCGATCATTATGTCTGTGATAGGAAGAGGGAATTCATCCTTAGGACATGCCGTATTCAGGTTACGGAAGTCGATGCAAATTCGGATCTTTCCATTCTTTTTGATGACGGGTACTATACTAGCTACCCAGTCTGGGTGTTATTTTTCACGAATGAAGCTGCTACCTATAAGCTTGTTTACTTCAGTTTTGATGGAATTTATGATGTCTGGACGGAACCGTCGTTGCTGTTGTTTGACTGGTTTTGCGCCTGGATGAATGTTGAGCTTATGAATTACGATCTCGGGGTTTAGCCCTAGCATGTCTTCATATCTCCAAGTGAAGACGTCGATATATTCTCTGACGAGTTGCAACAGCGACTACCGCTCGTCGTCCGTCAGGCTTTTACTGATGAAGATTGGCTTTGAGGAGGATTCATCGCCGAGGTCAACTTGCATAACCTCATCTTCAGTAGGAGGGTTTCGTTGTTCAAAGCGCTTCTCCCATTGTGCATCTAGCTGTTGGACCCATGGTACCAATTCAAGGAATTCCGGTAGATCTTCGTCTTCTTCCTGAATGTCGGCGGATGCCATGTTGACAGATAGTATTTGCCTGAATATATCCCCAATCTATCATCGAAATTGTAAGTGGGTGATTCGATGAGTGAGAATGCCACTCGCATTCCTTATCGGAGCTCTCTGGCGTTGTTGCTGGTGTAACATAACCTAGACCGTGTCTGGACTTGCTGTAATAATCTCGAGGTTTCCCATCCGAGACTTGCAACTACAGAGACGATCGCCGGCCGTTGACGTAGTTCAGGCCTGGGGTAGTCTCCATATCGTACTACTGCTTTGCATGAAGTACTTGGCTTGGAAACTATATAAGTAGAGCAGCAATCTTCCAGTGTCGGGTTTGAAATTGAATTCTTTTGGCATGAAAGGTTGAGGACCTTCTTTTCAGCCGAAGATGATTGTGTGATCGCCTTTTCTTCTGCCTGGGACTAGGAAGTAGGCACCTCTAATGGGAGTAAGTTGGCTCACGGTATAGATGGTTGTCACTTGTGTGTGCAGGTTAATGTCCAGACCGTGCTCCATAACATATATCAGATTAAGCTTATTGTGCTCAGGATAGTTCAACGACAACCTTTTATTGATAAAATAAGGTATCTTGTCTAGAGGAATTACATCATCGGCAGAGGGACTATCAATATGTGTAACCAGATATTTTGCCAATTCAGCATCCTCTTCAGCTACCCCCTGCGTGACCAGAGACTGGGGCGACGTCCTGGGTAGCTTGACCGCCAAGGGTTCTACTAGCGGCATCAGCTTGTCTGAGGATCTCGGATCAACACTTGGCTGTCGGCTCGTCTTGGGGAGACGGATAACCATCGGCTCGACAAAGGACCTTGCATCTTCCGTTTGCCTTTGATTTGATTTCGGCAATCGGATTACCATCGGCTCCACAGAGGACCTTGCTTCTTCCGTTCTCCTTTGATTGGATTTCGACAACCGGATCACCATCGACTCCATGACGGGTTTTGGCTCCTGGCTAGACCTCGGGTGTCGGATGACCATCGGTTCCAACTACGCAGTTGGGATGGGGAAATTGAGCACATCTTTATGCAAAGTTGCGACAAGGGGTACGGTCTTGCCCGATTTATGAGCCTGGAGACAGATTTTCAGAGGTTCCTCTGACTGTTGTGGCCTCCAGTTCATTTTATATCCCTTTATCAATTATGTGCTTTTTAGATTTCTCATATAGACAAGCCTCAAACGAATAGTAAGACTCAACCCCTTTGAAGGGATCCATGTCGGCGAATTCTGTCTTTACGAAGCCGTGCTTACTGACACACTTGAAGCACTGGTGGAGCGTGGACGGCACGATCATATATTCATGTATCCATGGACGTCCCAAGATGATATTGTAGGACGCATCTGCGTCTATGACGTAGCAGGTAACCTCCGTCTTCAGGTCACCGATCTGACATTTCAAGCGAATCTTTCCCAGGGGATAGCTTCTTTTCGAGTTGAAACCGCTAATGGCAGTGTTGGTCGATGCTAGCCGGTGCATAGGGATGCCGAGGAGTTGAAGCAAGCTTTTCAGGATGATGCTTATTGATGAGCCAGGATCGATGTGCATCCGGTCCACCTTGATGTCGCCTATGTATCTAGTGTAGTACAAAGGGCGATCATACAAGTTGGTTTTGATTAACATGTCATGTGGGATAAATACGACGTTGGACATTGCATCTGCACAATTGCTGCCCTGGAGATTTGCTGACGAGTCTTCCCCTGGAGGCTTGACCTGTGTAACACCCAGTTTTTCAGATGAGGGTAATTTTGAAACTTTGTAATTACAATTATTATTTAATGATATTTATTTCATATTATAATTTTAGTGATTTTTATTTATTTTTTTAAACTATTTAAATTCATGACTTATGATTTGGTGTCTTGCTAGTGTTCATTTCCAGACTGAGGGGTATTTTAGTCATTTTTGTAATTTTGAGGATTATTTGGAATTATTAATTATTATTTAGATTTAATAGAATTTATGAGAATTTTTAGGAATTATTTTGGAATTGTTTGGACTAGGTTGACTTTGACTAGTTTTGACTCTTGTAGACCAACCTAAGAGCTAACCCTAGTTAGTATGGACTTGGTTAGGTTATATGACTCTAGTCTAACCTAGCCTAATCCTTGGTTTGGTCATTAGACTCTAATTAGCAATAGGATTTAGAAAGTCATAAGTCATGGCTTATGATTTAGAGCCATTAATAAAACAACTTAGCCATAGCCTATGTAACTTGGCCCAAAGCCCAAGAATTTCAAAACCCTAAGCCCTAGACATTATTGGCCAGCCACCATATCCTCCTTGGGAGCACCACCCTATTTATACTCTCCTATTTTTAGGGTTGCCTCTTTCTTAAGAAGGCTCAAGTTTTAGAAAGGTTAGTTTCCTATGGTATTTCAATTCCTAGAACTCCATTCCTCTTCCTTTTTCATTCTAATTTATTCCATTAGGTCATAATATGCCTATTCTTGCTGTTATTAATGTTCTATTTCAGTTTGATGTGATTTGAGTGGAATAGGACATCAAGAGAAGAGCCATTGAATAGGGATTTTTCTTAAAAGTTCAACAATAGGTAACTCCTCTATTTCTTCATGAAATTTTGATTTGTTTTCATATTTAGGGAGCCCTAGGAGTCCCGTAAGTGGCAGAATTGGTTTCGTGTCGGATTGCATCAGTTTCGTGTCCTATTTGGACACGTATCAGTGTCCCTAGGAATGTGTTTGTGTAAATGCCTCAAAGGAACTTTTTGGGTCATTTACGAAATCTATTTGAATGGAAATTGCTATTTTGTTGTCGTTTACCTATTTCTTATGGACTGAGCACAAAACAGTGTCATGTCCGTGTCCAAATTGGACACGAACATGCTGTATACTGTACTGTACACTGTCCTGCTACCTCGTGTCCAGTTCTCACTAGACACGACACGAGACCCAACCAATTTTGGTCAGCTCTTAGGGGCAATGACTGACACTGTGCCCATAAAATTTGGGGAGGTATCGTTGAGTGGTTCGAGAGAAAACTCCCTCGCACTGGACTGCACGAGCACAGCACACACGCACACACTAGGCTCTGATACGGGTTTGGACACGACCTTGTGCACCACGTGGACACAATACAGACACGTTAACACGTAGCCCTACTCCTAACCTAACTCTAGACATGAGCACGAGGCTCGAGTTTGGACACACGAGCCCCTAGGTTGGTCGACACCACCGCACGAGGCCTATTCTGTTCACAGTTCTGATACATTGCTTTTCTGTGTGTTTGACACGTTTGTGTCCTATTTAGTGGACACGAATCACCCCCCCTGACACATTAACATTCGACACACACATGTGCACATTCAATTTCATATTTTCACATGTATTCGATAACTTCAAATGCCTTTCCCTGTGTGTTCTGCCACCAGTGCAGTGCACAGTAGATTCTCCGTGTTAATTTGATTTTAAATTGATAATTAATGGTTAATATAATGTGTTAATATGTAAACATATGTGTTATATTGAGTTTTTGCCTCTGGGTTACTTGTAATCTTGGTTAAGTTGTTGTATGGGATTCGAGCATGGGCTTGGGTTGTGATAAATGTCATGATACCTGTTTTAGTTTCAGAGTTCTAGTTTATTGGTTTCAGTTTTTCTAAGTATCTATTTATATTAGTTAATTTTACATATATGTAGTATACATAGGTACATACATACAGTCGGTTTTGGAATGGATGTAAATATCTGATGCATAGGTTGGATAACTGTGGTTCAGTTCATATTGAATTGAACTGACAGTTATGAATTCCTGTATATGTGAATGGTTGCTGTCAGTTGGGTTTTGATTTGGTATGTGAAGGAAATGTTGGACTGTTTTTCTCTAAAAAAAAAACTCTGTGATATGCTACCTGAGTTGTTTACTGTATAATCTGGATTGGGATATGAATTGATTTTCTTTTCTTTCTCACTGAAATTACATTAACATATGTGATATGCTAAAACCTGAACTGAATTCTCTTCCCACTTGATCGAATTAAATGGTTTAATTTCCTAAAAACCTGATGTGATTTCCTATTTTCCTGATATATGTACACTGTTGTAGATAGTTTGATTTCTAGGAATGTTAACTCTCATTCACACCCTATCAATGTGTTCACAGGTTTCTCTAAAAACTCTCTTGATACATGAACACAATGTGCTGCCACTGTTATACTGATTTCCCTTTCCTTTTCGAAATCTGAATTAGAATGTTCCTATTAAACTGGATTTGGGTTGGACTGTAAACTGATTTCCTTGTTCCTATTTAAACTGTTTAGAATGTTAGTCATGAGAAATCTGAGAATGGTATTAGGGAACTGTTTTCCTGAGATTGTAGGGTATTATGGCCTGTGATAATATGAGCATGGAACTGTTTTGTTCAACACATAAATCTGAGTTTGTATGGGCTGATAGTAGCTGAGATTGAAATCTCTAAACTATTCACTGATTACCTTTCCATTCATTGCAATGTTGCATTCCCTTTTTCCTGAAATGATTCTATAAAACCTGAATTAGGATCCCTTCCTTCTTATTAACTGAGTTTGTGAACTAAGTTTCCTTTTGACTAAAACCTAAATTAGTTCCTTTCCTTCCCTAGAACTGGGACATTGCTTTCTGTCACAGAAATACTTGTTAACTGTAAAATTTCAGATTCATATGTTGGTTAATTCCTTGTTTGGTAAATTCTTTCCTGTGTACTCACTGTATAGCCTATAGTTCACTGATTTTCCTATTCCCATTGGTACCACACAACCATGTATCTCTCTAACACTCTTGCACATGCCACACACACATGTTTACATCACATTGTCACTCTATTGACACTTTGCCATACATACATGAACACATTACATGCCTTGCTCTCTCTCTCTATATATAATATGTACTATGCATGGCTAAATGTGTTAAGGTGGTAAATAGAGATTTTCCTATGGTTATATATACATGTATGTGTATATAGATAGATATGTATATATGTGGGTATAAGATATATGGCCTAGTATTGATTTCTCTTTTCATGTACACATCCATGTTCACACACACACATAGCTTACATGTTAGTTCCTTCCACTTTATATATATATAATGTTGAATATGCATGAATAGGATGTGCCTTGATATGTGCTTGTGTTTGGCTTGTATAGCCTTATGATTGGTGTGTGATTGCTAGACTAGGCTTGGTTAGGCCTAGTGAGACTTGTTAGACTTGTTTGGGCTAGGACTTGACCTAGTTTGACTAGTGTGGTTGACTAGAGTTGACCAAGTGTCGACTTTAGCCTAGTTTGACCTAGACAGCATGCAGATGCATTGTACATTTCATATATCACCCTCTGTATACATCTTGACTTGTGTTGCTCTAACTAGGAGTCAGGTAGCTCATCCCGGACAGTACATTTACTTCAGACATTCAAATACGAGGCGAGTACATTCTCTGATCGTTTCATACTTGTCACGATTTATATTCTCGCTCTAGATTACTTTTACTTGATGCTGTCACGTTATCATCACGGATTGGTACTATACGGATCTCTTCTTGGGATGTTATCCCCCTCAGCGGACGCATCAGATACTTTATGACATGTGTTTCATGTACATCATGTATTCCTTGCTTCTACGTTATTCATGTATACTCATGTTCTCTCATGTTCTTACATGTACGTTCATGTACTCTCATGTTCTTTCATGTACGCTCATGTTTGCTCATGTATCTCTTGTATAACCAAAATATCATATCCGTAACGTAACTTGAATAGATCCTTGTGTACTGATTGTGGGTAGGGGTGAGTATAAATGGTCATGTGATTTACCCATCATGTTCACTATGTTACTTTTCATGTATTAGCATGCACAACACAGCTTTATTGGCTGGTGTCCTACATGTTCACTCATGTACATCATGTTCAACCTAAGCCAATTATATGCCATCTCGTACTCTAAATCACTAGTCACTTACAGTTCTTACTTATCATGTATATATTTTCAGTTATCAAATATCTCTTCTGTTTCATGTACATCTTCTTACAGCATTTCATGTATCTTACTCTATTGCTTGCTTTATATTTTCTGCCATGATATGAACTGCATGAGATGTACTGTGCTCGCTTCCGTCCTGACTGGACCTGTTAAAATTTTTACAAAGGATGATGAGGAACCCTGCACCCCTTACTTGGAGCTTGCCTAGATGACACTCGCGACCTGGACCCCTGGGGAGGTTCAGGCAGCTGCTCAGGATGATACCTTATATAGTGTAGATAACTTAGACTATTTCTTTTCATGTTTAGCTTTTGTCATTGTTTCAGAGTTGTATATTGTAGAGATGTTGAGACTTGTATTTCATTTCTGTTGTATCTCAGTGGAGGTTTTCCTTATCTATTTCATCGTGCCATTTTCTATCTATAGATTGTGATTGAGTTATACCTCTGTGTTGGCCTCCTTATGGAAGGTATTCATATTATGTTAGTTATAGTTCATGACCTAGAACAGCGTTCTACCGTCGACACTGCGGCGTAGGCTGGGCGCTGTTACGTACTCGTACCCTCACGGTGGGTGCGGGTCGTGACACGTTTTTAGTGGTGGCCCATGCAGGTCGAGTTTATGTAGTGTTATTCGAACTAGAGTATCACTACAGCCTGCAGTAGGATTTGGATTATTTTTGGAGGTACTCAATCACATTAGGAAAAACTCTTAATCAGATTCCTTTTGTCTAAAATTGTTGCTTATTGACTTCTCTTTGAATATAAACTGTCCTCCTTTGAAATTTTGCTTCATTCTCAGAAATTGCTTCTTGTTTTGATCTGTTTTCATGATGGTTATGAAGACACGATCTCATCACTTCGATTCGGGGAATACTATCGAGAGGCTGGCCACCTCTCGTCCTGTTCATCAGGGCCTCGAGACTGCAGCTTTTGTTGTGCCGACTCAGGTTGGCGTTTCTGCTACATTGGAGGTGCACCTCTGTCTTTACAGAGACTTTTCTCGTTATTTTCGATTCTCTCAGCAGCAGCGGTTCATGCAGCATCAGCAGCAGACCAGGGGAAACTAGCAGGGTGAGCTATCGTCAGGACTGTCAAGGATGCACAGACCATTGGAGATCTTGCTGCAAGTTCCATTCTTCTTGATTCCATTCCCAAAATTGACTTTTATAACTACCTTGAAATCCGATTCCATCTGTTCCTTGTTGATTGATTAATTTTGTCATGTTGCTCTTTCGTTATGTTTGTTTTTCTTCTGAGAAAATCATATGGGCTAGGTCACCTCAGTTATGGGATCTAGAATCTTCAATGGTCGTGTTAGTTGGCATAGTGAGGACATATAGTCAGATTTTGGATGTATTTCTCGGGTATGGGAATTTAAGGTTTTCGCCGTCGCATGCGGCAGTACGAAAATTTTAAATACTATGAACCTAAGGGTATGTACCTTAGTCAAGGACTCTGTGATTATCGTAGCCTTGCTCACTAGCATGATGAAGACTCTGGACAACATGATTTTGGACAGACGCATATGATTATCTGACGGTATGTTTGAGACTTTGATTGTGGGGTGTTTGACCTAGAAGGACTACTACCATTTTAATTTCGAGGATGAAATTTTTATAAGGTGGGTAGGATTGTAACACCCAGTTTTCCAGATGAGGGTAATTTTGAAACTTTGTAATTACAATTATTATTTAATGATATTTATTTCATATTATAATTTTAGTGATTTTTAATTATTTTTTTAAACTATTTAAATTTATGACTTATGATTTGGTGTCTTGCTAGTGTTCATTTCCAGACTGAGGAGTATTTTAGTCATTTTTATAATTTTGAGGATTATTTGGAATTATTAATTATTATTTAGATTTAATAGAATTTATTTGAATTTATGAGAATTTTTAGGAATTATTTTGGAATTGTTTGGACTAGGTTGACTTTGACTAGTTTTGACTCTTGTAGACCAACCTAAGAGCTAACCCTAGTTAGTATGGACTTGGTTAGGTTATATGACTCTAGTCTAACCTAGCCTAATCCTTGGTTTGGTCATTAGACTCTAATTAGCAGTAGAATTTAGAAAGTCATAAGTCATGGCTTATGATTTAGAGCCATTAATAAAACAACTTAGCCATAGCCTATGTAACTTGGCCCAAAGCCCAAGAATTTCAAAACCCTAAGCCCTAGACATTATTGGCCAGCCACCATATCCTCCTTGGGAGCACCACCCTATTTATACTCTCCTATTTTTAGGATTGCCTCTTTCTTAAGAAGGCTCAAGTTTTAGAAAGGTTAGTTTCCTATGGTATTTCAATTCCTAGAACTCCATTCCTCTTCCTTTTTCAGTCTAATTTATTCCATTAGGTCCTAATATGCCTATTCTTGCTGTTGTTAATGTTCCATTTCAGTTTGATGTGATTTGAGTGGAATGGGACATCAAGAGAAAAGCCATTGAGGGGTTTTTCTTGAAAGTTCAACAATAGGTAACTCCTCCATTTCTCCATGAAATTTTGATTTGTTTTCATATTTAGGAAGCCCTAGGAGTCCCCTAAGTGTCAGCATTGGTTTCGTGTCGTATTGCATCAGTTTCGTGTCCTATTTGGACACGTATCAGTGTCCCTAGGAATGTGTTTGTGTAAATGCCTCAAAGGAACTTTTTGGGTCATTTACGAAATCTATTTGAATGGAAATTGCTATTTTGTTGTCGTTGACCTATTTCTTATGGACTGAGCACAAAACAGTGTCGTGTTCGTGTCCAAATTGGACACGAACACGCTGTACACTGCACTGTACACTGTCCTGTTACCTCGTGTCCAGTTCTCACTGGACACGACACGAGACCCGACCAATTTTGGTCAGCTCTTAGGGGCAATGACTGACACTGTGCCCACAAAATTTGGGGAGGTATCGTTGAGTGGTTCGAGAGAAAACTCCCTCGCACTGGACTGCACGAGCACAGCACACACGCACACACTAGGCTCTGATACGGGTTTGGACACGACCTTGTGCACCACGTGGACACAATACAAACACGTTAATACGTAGCCCTACTCCTAACCTAACTCTAGACATGAGCACGAGGCTCGAGGTTGGACACACGAGCCCCTAGGTTGGTCGACACTACCGTACGAGGCCTATTCTGTTCACAGTTCTGATACATTGCTTTTCTGTGTGTTTGACACGTTTGTGTCCTATTTAATGGGCACGAATCACCCCCCCTGACACATTAACATTCGACACACACATGTGCACATTCAATTTCACATTTTCACATGTATTCGATAACTTCAAATGCCTTTCCCTGTGTGTTCTGCCATCAGTGCAGTGCACAGTAGATTCTCTGTGTTAATTTGATTTTAAATTGATAATTAATGGTTAATATAATGTGTTAATATGTAAACATATGTGTTATATTGAGTTTTTGCCTCTGGGTTACTTGTAATCTTGGTTAAGTTTGTATGGGATTCGAGCATGGGCTTGGGTTGTGATAAATGTCATGATACCTGTTTTAGTTTCAGAGTTCTAGTTTATTGGTTTCAGTTTTTCTAAGTATCTATTTATATTAGTTAATTTTACATATATGTAGTATACATAGGTACATACATACAGTCGGTTTTGGAATGGATGTAAATATCTGATGCATAGGTTGGATAACTGTGGTTCAGTTCATATTGAATTGAACTGACAGTGATGAATTCCTGTATATGTGAATGGTTGCTGTCAGTTGGGTTTTGATTTGGTATGTGAAGGAAATGTTGGACTGTTTTTCTCTAAAAAAAAAACTCTGTGATATGCTACCTGAGTTGTTTACTGTATAATCTGGATTGGGATATGAATTGATTTTCTTTTCTTTCTCACTGAAATTACATTAACATATGTGATATGCTAAAACCTGAACTGAATTCTCTTCCCACTTGATCGAATTAAATGGTTTAATTTCCTAAAAACCTGATGTGATTTCCTGTTTTCCTGATATATGTACACTGTTGTAGATAGATTGATTTCTAGGAATGTTAACTCTCATTCACACCCTATCAATGTGTTCACAGGTTTCTCTAAAAACTCTCTTGATACATGAACACAATGTGCTGCCACTGTTATACTGATTTCCCTTTCCTTTTCGAAATCTGAATTAGAATGTTCCTATTAAACTGGATTTGGGTTGGACTGTAAACTGATTTCCTTGTTCCTAATTAAACTGTTTAGAATGTTTTTCATGCGAAATCTGAGAATGGTATTAGGGAACTGTTTTCCTGAGATTGTAGGGTATTATGGCCTGTGATAATATGAGCATGGAACTGTTTTGTTCAACACATAAATCTGAGTTTGTATGGGCTGATAGTAGCTGAGATTGAAATCTCTAAACTATTCACTGATTACCTTTCCATTCATTGCAATGTTGCATTCCCTTTTTCCTGAAATGATTCTATAAAACCTGAATTAGGATCCCTTCCATTAACTGAGTTTGTGAACTAAGTTTCCTTTTGACTAAAACCTAAATTAGTTCCTTTCCTTCCCTAGAACTGGGACATTGCTTCCTGTCACAGAAATACTTGTTAACTGTAAAATTTCAGATTCATTTGTTGGTTAGTTCCTTGCTTGGTAAATTCTTTCCTGTGTACTCACTGTATAGCCTATAGTTCACTGATTTTCCTATTCCCATTGGTACCACACAACCATGTATCTCTCTAACACTCTTGCACATGCCACACACACATGTTTACATCACATTGTCACTCTATTGACACTTTGCCATACACACATGAACACATTACATGCCTTGCTCTCTCTCTCTATATATAATATGTACTATGTATGGCTAAATGTGTTAAGGTGGTAAATAGAGATTTTCCTATGGTTATATGTACATGTATGTGTATATAGATAGATATGTATATATGTGGGTATAAGATATATGGCCTAGTGTTGATTTCTCTTTTCATGTACACATCCAACACACACATAGCTTACATGTTAGTTCCTTCCTCTTTTTATATATATAATGTTGAATATGCATGAATAGGATGTGCCTTGATATGTGCTTGTGTTTGGCTTGTATAGCCTTTTGATTGGTGTGTGATTGCTAGACTAGGCTTGGTTAGGCCTAGTGAGACTTGTTAGACTTGTTTGGGCTAGGACTTGACCTAGTTTGACTAGTGTGGTTGACTAGAGTTGACCAAGTGTCGACTTTAGCCTAGTTTGACCTAGACAGCATGCAGATGCATTGTACATTTCATATATCACCCTCTGTATACATCTTGACTTGTATTGCTCTAACTAGGAGTCAGGTACCTCATCCCGGACAGTACATTTACTTCAGACATTCAGATACGAGGCGAGTACATTCTCTGATCGTTTCATACTTGTCACGATTTATATTCTCGCTCTAGATTACTTTTACTTGATGCTGTCACGTTATCATCACGGATTGGTACTATACGGATCTCTTCTTGGTATCCCCCTCAGCGGACGCATCGGATACTTTATGACATGTGTTTCATGTACATCATGTATTCCTTGCTTCTGCGTTATTCATGTACACTCATGTTCTCTCATGTTCTTACATGTACGTTCATGTACTCTCATGTTCTTTTATGTACGCTCATGTTTGCTCATGTGTCTCTTGTATAACCAAAACATCATGTCCGTAACGTAACTTGAATAGATCCTTGTGTACTGATTGTGGGTAGGGGTGAGTATAAATGGTCATGTGATTTACCCATCATGTTCACTCTGTTACTTTTCATGTTTTAGCATGTACAACACAGCCTTATTGGCTGGTGTCCTACATGTTCACTCATGTACATCATGTTCAACCTAAGCCAATTACATGCCATCTCGTACTCTAAATCACTAGTCACTTACAGTTCTTACTTATCATGTATATATTTCCAGTTATCAAATATCTCTTCTGTTTCATATATATCTTCTTACAGCGTTTCATGTATCTTACTCTATTGCTTGCTTTATATTTCCTGCCATGATATGAACTGCATGAGATGTACTGTGCTCGCTTCCGTCCTGACTGGACCTGTTGAAAATTTTACAGAGGATGATGAGGAACCCTGTACCCCTTACTTGGAGCTTGCCTAGATAACACTCGCGACCTGGACCCCTGGGGAGGTTCAGGCAGCTGCTCAGGATGATACCTTGTATAGTGTAGATAGCTTAGACTATTTCTTTTCATGTTTAGCTTTTGTCATTGTTTCAGAGTTGTATATTGTAGAGATGTTGAGACTTGTATTTCATTTCTGTTGTATCTCAGTGGAGGTTTTCTTTATCTATTTCATCGTGCCATTTTCTATCTATAGATTGTGATTGAGTTATACCTCTGTGTTGGCCTCCTTATGGAAGGTATTCATATTATGTTAGTTATAGTTCATGACCTAGAACAGCGTTCTACCGCCGACACTGCGGCGTAGGCTGGGCGCTGTTACGTACTCGTACCCTCACGGTGGGTGCGGGTCGTGACAACCTGAGCTAAGTAGGTGTCAGCATTCTGGAGTGCTTCGCTCAATGCGACACGAATATCCTTAGAGAGCCTTAGGAGCTCGTATAATGACAACTTTGTTGGCGTATTAGCCAGTTGTGCTAGTATGTCAAAGTTGTAAGGTCTCTCCAGTCCCCGAGGTATTTTCTTACGGAGCGGCCTGTCGAAGCGAGTTTCCTTCGACTTGGATTTGTCCGCCGGTGGAGGCTGCGATGGTCCCGGAACATTAGTAGCAGGCAACATTGTCGGCTGAGGGTCCTCGACTGAATTACCCAGAGTGGGCTGGAATTGTGCGCCAGATCGGGTAACAATGGCTGCCGCCTCCTCAGCTTCGGCCGAGATTGTGTGGCATGATCTGGACTTCCCACCCTTCTTTTTGCTAGATGGCACCGCCTGGGTAACTTCGGGCACTAACTCCGGGTGGACCCACAAGACCTCTCCTTGTGACGTGGTGAGAGGCACCAATCCAGTCATTTGGTCCCGGACAGGTGGAATGTTAGTAACCTCCATCGTTGCCCGGGGAACGGGTACTACCCCGTCTTGAGTTTTCGTTGGGGGGAAGTCGCCGAACTGAACGGATACCATATTTGCAGCCACAGTAGCCTCTTCGAAATCCAGCGACAGAGTATTGGAGTTGATGAGGTTCTGGATATACCGCATTAATGTGAAGCACTCCTGTATGGGGTGGTGGACATAGCGGTGGAAGTGACAATATTTTAGATCCTCGATCTCTGCCGCTCGAGGCTCATGCTCTACATCACGGAGTCGGATCCTACCCGCCTTCAGGAGTATGTCGAAGATAGGCTTGACATGGCTGCCTTCAAAAGAGTATGTCATCTCCTTGGGCCCCGAAACTTTTGCTTACTTTTGTTCAGGATTTTTGGTTGTACCAGCGACCATGGCCTATTTGCCTTGGTGTCCCGGTTATTAGTGGTGCCGCCACTGTTGTTGTTATTGGAGATGGGGACATTTGCCCTTGTCCTCTCTATCTGGGATGTGTAATCCCAGCTGGCGAGCCTTCTTTAACTTTGTCTCCGCATTTGTAGCGCTTATGATGAAAGTCGTCCAATCCCTGAATTGATCTTCGCCCATCCAAAGGCTGATTGCGGGGAGCAACTTCTTTTGGCAGATTTCAATCAAAGAGCTTTCTGGATTGCCTTGGGGAAATCTCATCGTGGTTTGGCGAAACTGCTCAATGTAGTTTCTTGTCTGCTCCCTTTCTCCCTGAACGACGTCTATAAGGGACGAAATTATCACATCATGCCCTACTTCGTAGACCCTCTCAGGAACATGTGTTTGAAGCCATTAAAGAAATGGATGCAGTTGTCCGGGAGGTTGCGGTACCAGTCGAACGCAATTCTCTCCAATGCTCCGACAAATAGTCATGTGAGGATGGCATCATTATGTGGAAAGTGGTCTGTCGTGACCTCAAAATAAGTCATGTACCATCTAGCAGAGGTCTTATCATATGAATCGATATAAAACAGTTTGTACCACAGGAGAAAAGGAACGTCTCTCCATGCAACGGAATACGGCTGCCGTATTCTGAGGTCCCAGGAGGAGTCTCGGGCATTGAACATTGCTCGAAGCTCCTGGACTTCTCTCCTTGCCTCACTGGCCTCGTCTACGGCTGAGGGAGGGGATATTCCAGGAGGATTGTCGCCCAGAGGAGGAGCAGTCGTATTTGAGTCCGTGTTGACTGCGGGGCCCAAGCTTGTTTGTTCAGGTGTCCTTACTGGTTGATTCGGCAAGGCAGCCTTGATCTCGTCTACTGACTTAACCAAGTTTAGGATCATGGCTTCAAGCTCTTCTAGACGTTGTCGATCATTAGGCCCTTCGTGATCATCTCATGCTATAAATAATGTTCGCACGTGGAGAGAGACGGAGGGGACCATAAAGGATGTGCTTTCCATGTCGTACCCTCGTACAGAGAAATCATCGGGGAACGTTGGAATGTCCTCCTCGACTTGGAAGGGGTGCTACCCCCAGCGCAGGAAGCTACGTCGTCTTGGCGAAGGCGGTCACCCTCGAGGACGTCCAAGTCTGTTACATAATTTTAGTGGATCGCTATCCCATGTGCATCCTCTTGGAACATTGGGTTGTCGCATATGTCCATGGGACTACCACCCCCGGCTTCGTTCACCTCCAGGGACATGGAGGATGAACCCCCTGGTGTTGGAAGCTTCTCTCTTGAACGGGTTCCTAGGTAAACACCCCCTGTGATCGTCGGCGGCAATCCTCCAGATGAGAGTTTCTTTGCCGTCCTGGCTGAGGTTGCCTAGCTGGAGGAGCCTGTCTTCTTTCCTCCCTTGTCGACAGGAACCTTCCGAGTCAAATTACAGGAGGTGAAAGGAAATTTCTCGTTTCCCAAAATATGTACTTGTTTCCCGAGTTGTCGTCGGACAGGTGCTGGCTGGTGCAGTCGTTGGAAGACGGACTGCCGGTCTTTAGGTGCTGCCGACTTATTGCAGCAGTAGTTGATGATGACTTAGGTGCCGTGATGTCCTAGAGAGGGCTCACCGCACTCCAAGGTTGCCTATCTCTTTTTGCGTTTGTGGACGAGCGCCTCTCGCAAGTCGAGAGTAGATTGATCTACCTTTGTATCCGTGTTGTGGGCCCAGGTATCCCGGGCACACGGGTGCGTAGGTATCATGTTTGCTCCCTGATCTAAGGCTACTAAAAGCACTTACTCTAGATCATTGTGGGAAGACTCTTGGGACCTACCCTGTCTATTTGCTGTCAAGGGCTGGACGTGGGAGGTTCTGTAAACTTTCCATCAGGGGCCCGTATAACGACTAACGGTACCCGCTGACGGTCAGCAGATTGGATAGTTGACTGGGCTTGTTGAGCCCGCACTGCCCTAGACTTCTTCGACTTAGCACCTAAAGGTGCGTAGTAAGAAGAGTCCAACTTGGAATCTTCAATGTTCTCTGTGGGCCGCATGGGGTCTGGCCCGCATAAAATGATCGAAGACGGAGCTTCTGTTGGGGCCGCATGGGGTACCCTGTCTGCGGCCAGGATTGGCTGTCACATAGGCCGCCTACCTGCGGTCGCCGCTCCTATGCGGTCTCTTCTTTGACCGTATGGATTTCCCTTGTGCCCTCGATAGTTTAGCATCGTAGTGTTTTCCTCTGTCGGATTTGGGGACAGCAGTCCTCTGCAGTTCGAAGCGAGGCCATATAGGAGCTTTGGTCGTCGTCTTGAGTGGCGAAAGGAGTTCCTTCCAGAGCCTGGCGAGGGGCAGTGGTCTTGGGCCTCCGTGTCCTGTAGGCTCTTTTCGGGTTGGCTCGCTTCTGTGCTGGACTGGTGCTTCCATCGGAGAGGATTTCCTCGAATGCTTGTTGATCAAAGCGAACAACAAGCATCTGCTGTGTAGAGCCGAGCTTGGACGTGTCGGATTGCGTCACCAATTTCTCATCAGTAGAGAAAAAAGTCTCCAGCAGAGTCACCATCATGTTTGCCATTTATCAAACAAGAACTACAGAAGAACTAGATTTGATTGCAAACTTACTAGTACAATAGAGAGCCTAGAAAAAAATCCTAGGAAACAATCTAAGTACAATTGTTTAGTTTTGATTCTGGGGGTAACGGTGGAGGCTCGGGAGAAGTGTAGAAACTCTACCTTACTCCTTGGACTATCGGACACAGTCTTTGCTCTTGAGAAAATGCTCTTGATTTTTCCAGCCCCTTGCATTGGTGTGGTACCCTGCTATTTATAGAGGTTTCTGGATGAGGCACATTTTCGGCCGCATAGGTAGTCAAGCAGCCATGTGGCCGTAACAGTGCACCAAGACCCGGTCTTTAGCTGCCAGCTGGGTGTCTGTTGAGATTTTGTTGCAACATATTTGGGTGGTTTATGACTTTGTCAGTTCGCCACGTGTCCTACCATGAAGTAGAATTAATCTGTTGAGGGAGTTTGGAGAATTTTGAACCGCATAAGGCTCATGCGGCTCGAAGATAGGTCGTGGCCTCCTTTGGCAGTAGGACATCCCTTTCCCATCTTGGCCGCATAGTTGTCACAGGAATCTTCCTCTGTGGCCTGAATCAACTTGGCCGCATAGTGGTCTCATGAGCCTTCCTTCTGCAGCCTGGATTAACTTGGCCGCATAGTGGTCTCAGGAGCCTTCCTTCTGTGGCCTGGATTAACTTGGCCGTATAGTAGTCTCAGAAGCCTTCCTTCTGCGGTCTGGATTAACTTGGCCGCATAGTTGTCTCAGAAGCCTTACTTTTACGGCCTGAATCAACTTGACAACAAAGTTGTAATAGGAGCCTTCCTTTTGCGGCCTGGATTAACTTGATCGCATAGTTGTATCAGGAGCCTTCCTTCTGTGACTGAATCAACTTGACCGCAGAGTTGTTATAGGAGCCTTCCTTCTGCGGCCTAAATCAACTAGGCCGCATAACGCCTACGCGGTCAGTATTTTCATGCTTCTACAGATGCAACTCTGGACGCCTGTAAATAATTCAAGTCCTTTCATGCTTTGGGATTGTTTTTCATTTTTTCCTTGATATCCATCACCGTATTGAAGATGTTGTCGAATACATTTTTCTCAATATACATGACATCAAGATTGTGTCTTATGAGATTGTCCTTCCAATAAGGTAAGTCACAAAAGATACTCTGCTTCGTCCAATTATGGCTATGTCTGAATCCTTCCAAGTGATAGCCCGATCTCGGATCTTCTATTACAGTCGACAAATCCTCTACCTCTGTCCAAACTACATCTTCTATCAATCTCAATGAGGGAGGAGATAGTTCCTGTTTACTAGCTCTAAAGGCATCTTTGTTCCTTCTCCACGGATGCGACGCAGGAAGGAACTGATGGTGACAATAAAAATAAGCTTTTCCTCCATTCTGAAGGCGGAATACCTTACTCTTTTAAAATACATATCGGATAAGACATAATACCATGAGTACTCCACCCCGATAATATCCCGTATGTTGGAAAATCATTGATGGTCCATCATCATCGCTCTCATCTGAAAGTTTTGTTCCATCGATATATCATATATCTGAACGCCGAACTGCCACAATTATTTTAGCTCGTCCACCAATGGCTGTAAGTAGATATCAATGTTCTTCTTTGGATTTTTTGAACCGGATATGATAAGTGTCAAGAACATGTAAGGAGTCTTCATGCACATCCACGGTGGTAGATTATAAGGGGTCAAAATTATCGGCTAACAAGAGTACTGAGACCACAACTGTCCGAAAGGAGTGAATCCATCAGAACATAAAGCCAACTGAACGTTCCTAGGCTCCGCATCAACTCCAAATGACATCGATCAAAATGCTTCCATGCCTCTCCATCGGATGGATGAGATAATTCTCCTTCGTCCATCTTCTGCTATTTGCTATTCCATGTCATGTGTTCTGCAATATTCAAGGACATATACATCCTCTGTAGCCACTTTGTGATCGGCAAAAACTGTATATATTTGTAGGGATGCAATCTTGCTTGTGCAGTTGATTTTCTTTTGTCCAGAATGGGCTGGTACCGGTCCTCGTGACAGAAAATGCATCTGTCTTTATCATTGTTCTCCTTGTAATAAAACATGCAGCCGTTTCGTCAACAATTATATTTTTATAGCCTAATTCGAGTTTCCATATCATCATATTGACTTGTAAAAGTTTTATGGCAAGTCCTTCGCTCCTTTTGGCAGTAACTCTCTAACAAATTGAATTATTCGGTCGTAGCATTCCTGCGGTAAGTTAAAATAGACTTGAGGTTCAACAGGCGCATCACCACCGACAGGACAGAATGAGAATCATAACCCAGATATAACGGAGTATCGACATGCTTGAACATATCATAGAACTCTTTGTATCAGAATTCGGATCATCCAGATCAAGATTTGGACCGGTTGCATCAAATACCAACTCACGTGCCAAGTTTCGATGTCGATATTTGAAGTGATCTCCAAAAGTGGACTCTACCACCTCCGTATTGAAGGAGGACTGATATTGCGGAACCAAAGGTTCTTCTTGAGCCGTCCATTCATTGTAGTTCAGTACGAAACCCTTCTTGTATAGGTGCTCTCTCACGAGATCTACCTCTTTGAATGGTATATTATTACATTTGACACAAGGACACTTTATGAGCCTCCGTCCATGAAATAAGGTTGGCTACTGGCGTATCTCAGAAATTCCTCGATGCCCACCTTGAAATTATCCGTCAAACCAATCTTGCTCTCATGTCATCGATTGTACATCTACGAACGATCAACTAAGTATCGACTCATTGCTTTCTCACATGTGAATGATTCTACATGTACCGTATATATTCAAACAATATGGATTAGATATAAATAGTAGGGTAAGCACAATTCGCAAGGGGGAAATATAGTGCTCCTTTAAAGGAGGATGAGTCACTAAGAGGAACATGGGTGTTCATTCGACCTTTGAGAAGCTTGGTGTTCATTAGGAAGGGAAAGGACTAACAGAAATAAAAACTCTTCCATTTTATCTCTTATAATTTTTGCACAAGTTGCCACAAAATAAACCTTCCCTCTTGCAATAGCTCTAGTTATGGTTGGAAGGGTGCCACAAAATAAACCATAGATACATATGGTTTCTGCTGTTTAATGTTTTGAGGTGGTTTGAAATGTTCCATAGCCTTAGTGCCTGACCAAATTTAGTTGTTGTGCCTGTCCAATTCATGATCCTAAACCTTACTAGCAAAATGTGAGTCTTACATGTTACTACTTGGCAATGGACATCATCGTCAAAGATAGGGCTGAGATGTGATATATTAGGCCATGCACATAAGAGAAAGGATTGAAGAGGTAAAGGAAAAATCTATTATACCCATTTTGTGTATATTTAAAATATTTACTACTATCCATAGCTTTAAATTATTGGGCATGTATTAGATTTTAGATTCTATATTCAAAATGGTAAGGGTTGGGTTACATTTAAGTCAAGATGGATCAAAGTGGCTGCCTAAGGTTCCAACATTATAAAGGAATTGAATCAGAATAGGCGAACACCTAAGGTAGCAAGGCAGGAGGGAGCTTTTAAAACAATGAACTTATCTTTTTAACTACAACACAAGAAATAATTTCGTAAGATTGTTTGATTATTAATGGAAAATATAAGAGAGGAGTGGTATCACACATCATATCAGATAATATTAAAAATGGTGGATCGTCGATTGTCATTATTTCCCAAATGATTACTTTTGTTGTCCTATGTTGAATGGACACAAAATACGGACACTAAAAAAACAAGGTTTGTGACGTGTCAGAGCCGTATCGAATGCGACCCATACACAAACCGGACACGCAGTTATAGGCGTTTTGTATGTGTAGCTATGTCCTTAACATGTTTGTGCCCATCTACCATATTTGCTTCTATTAAATATACAATCATGCATCAATTTAATTTCCTCCACTTTTTCACTCATAAAATATAACAAAGTAAATTGAAATTTGAAATATAATTTCATAAATAAAAGAAGAAGAAGTAAAAGACTTTTCATACGAATAATGGTAAATCAAACACTATAGCAAGATTCACCTAGTTAGACTTGATCATCAAATATCATGACATGTACATGAGTTAAAGATTATTTTCCATTCACACAATTATGTGAGTCATGCAAAATAAACCATAGATACATATGGTTTTCTTCTTTTTAATGTTGTCACTGTGTCTATGATTAAAAAACATTAAGAGAGAAGGCCATTACCTACTGTGTCCGATCGGGGATGTTCGCTTGAGAGCCGATCGGGAATGTTCGCCGAGGACGGAGGAGGGGGTCAGGGGTGTTCGCCTGAGGGAGGAGGGGGGTCGGGGTGGTGTGACAGCGGAGGAAGAGGGGGGCCGGGGTTCGGATGACAGTGAAGGAGAAGGGGGGTCGGGTGAAGCGGAGGAGGGGGGGTCGGGGATCGGTCGTTGAGGACGGAGGAGGGGGTCGGAGGTCGGAGGAGGAAGAGGAGGTCAGTCGCCGAAGAAGGAGGAGGAGGTCGCCGAGGGAGGAGGAGGGGGTCAGTCGTCGAAGGAGGAAACGAAAACTTGTGTAAAAATTTGAGAATGAGAAAGAAAGGATTACTGTTTACTTTTACTCGTGGCCAGCGATGGAAATTTCCGTCGCTAATGAGTCGCTATATAGGTAGCGACTAACTACTGACGGATCTAGCGACATATATTTATACTATGTTTTACATAATAAATCAGTAACTAGGAAGTCAGTATTCCGTCGCTAATTAGCGACATTTTTACTTCCGTCGGTAAGATCAGTCGCTAATTAACAGTTTTTGTAGTGTGTCTTCTCCTCGATTGCGACTAGCGCCTCAGAGCTCCCAGCGACGTAAGGGGCAACGACGACACTGGCGGGGGCAAAGGCGGTGGCGGAGACGCCGAGGGAGAAGAGAGAGAGAGAGTGGAAGAGAGAGTCGATGCCATTGCTCTTCTCCTCTTCTTTCTGTTTAGTGGAGGAGTGAGCGAGCGAGGGATTGGGTGACTAGAGAGGAAGGATAACATAAGAGGGAGGAGAAGTGTGGAATTTGGAAAACCGTTTCCTCACTTCCTGAGACTTATGTATTTAGTTTGGGAGAGTGTTTTCGTAACTCAAAAGTAACTCAATTTTTTGGATATTGGGATCTATCTAACCTCTATTTGCAATCAAGTTTTCAACTTATCTGTTTTTGGTTTGAAAGTTATCCAAGAAAATTGAGAACTTAGGAGCAATGTCGCATCATGAATATATAAATGTCCCAACTAATAACAGAAAGAAATCACAAAATGCAAACACAAAAATTCAAGTTCAATGATCTTGTGGTAAAAACCATAGGGCAAGTCCAAGCTCGATCCACTATACCAATTGGTGCTGTATATCCTCGAGGCTCAGGCCCAAAGGTCCAGATCCGAGCCTACTAGTCTCTATTGTTGGTTTGGATCCAAGTTCAGCCCAGAGGCAAACTCTTTAATATATTAGCAGAGTTTAGAGTAAACTGTGATGAAACTTCGAGTCCTGAAACAAAAAGAGATTAAAGCAGAACCGGAACGATCTGCCTGCTAGTGGAAGCTTGTCATAGCTAGAATTGATCGATTTCATTAATAAATTTGTTATATCTTGAGCTTCCTCATCTCTTGGTGCAGAAATTAGGAGACTGAGTGAAATGCTTAATCCCTGTTATGCGCAATGGACATCAATAATGTAATCCAATAAGTGGCACTAGTATTTTAGTAAATGCTTAATCCTTGTTAATTTGTGAAGTTGCCTGCAACTAAATATTGAGAAGAAAACAATTTTCGTCCCGAAACAGGATACATTCAGTTGTGCAACAACTTCAGATATGATGACAAGGGCAAAATCTATTTCAGAGGGTGCAAGCCAATACACTTTGTAACACAGCAAACCACACTTAACAAGGAAAAAACTTTGATATTCAATTGCCTGCACTAAATATAGATTAAAATACACTTTGAAACACCCCAAAATCATGGTTTGAGAAAACATACCATTTGTGAACTCCAAAATGTTAAAAGTAAGTTCCAATACATAGCGAGCTAATTAAGAGTTCAGTAACTGTAATAAATGATAAGGTTAAGTCCCAATTCTTCCTTTGGGACATTGTATCTGAGGCCAGAACTGGATTATAATGACAGAGTTAGGTCCAGCATCACATCGTCGGTAGGAGTATCTGAGGGTGACGATGATGAAGCAGAAGCAGCAAGAGTATCTCCTTCCCTGGGTAGCTCTTTCAGATCAAAATAATGTGGGAGAAACATCTCTTCGGTTACACTTCCAGCAGCTGAGGAAGCAGCAGCAGCAGCAGCAGTATGGCTGTTCTTTGCCGTATCTTCTGAAAGTGAAGCAGCAGCAGCAGGAGGTGCTATGTCGTTGACGATTTGGGAGGAAGAACCATCAGGAGATTTCTCTCTTGCAGTTGCTGACGGTGAGCCGTGATCATGAGCATTATGCTTAACTCTTTTTGATGATAGAGTGCCTCTGAAATGTGCCCGCATGTGCCCGCCGAGTTGTTGCCCCATTTGAAACACCTTGTCACAAACGCTGCACTGGTGAGGTTTAGATTCTTTATCCTGACCATCTTGTCCAATGCTTATTTCACTTGTGTCTGCCAATACGGATTTGTGTTTTGTCATGTGGCCCCCCAGTGCCTGATATGTGGAGAATGATTTGTTGCAGATATTGCAAGCGTAGCCTTCCTTGCTACCATTTCCTTCCGACGTGTCCTTGATTTCCAGCCCTCTCTTTCTCTTCCTATTTGCTTCTGTGCTTGAGCATGATATTTTTTCATTTCCATCATCTGTGGCCGATTCAGAAATGTTCTGAATCGGATATTCAGACCAGGTACTACGGATCTCTGATACAGATGATATTGGACTCATGATGCCCTTCCTCTTCGCTCTCGCATCTTTTTTGCTGATACTAACTGCCAACTTGAGAGTAGTTAGTCCATAGCTATCAAATTCTCTACAGCTCTCATCTTCTTTTTCACTCAAGGTTGCCATGTTTCCATTTTGATGTCCTGCTTCCAGACCGGCAGCATTGTGTGTTGAATTCGCGAACAAAGTCCTAGTCTCCACTTTTGAAATCACTATGCTCTTCCCCTTTCTTCTAGAAGTCGACGTCTCAACAATATCCCCATTGCTGCTAGCAACCTCCATCCGGTCAGTGTTTTGAGTCATAGTGTCGGATTCAGCTGCATTGTGCAGTCGAGGATCCAGATTCATACTGTTCTCATTTGTGCTCTCAGCGATCACCGTGGGACTCATCTGGTGAAGAAGTATCTCGTCAGCATTCTCTACCTCATTGTCCCTTCCAGTAGGAGCAGATTGTTTTGTTTTCCTGCCTCTTCTCCCAGATACAGACCAACAAGGCAATCCTCTGAAGCTAGTGCGGCTAGTTCCTTCCAATGTTGCTTCCTCCGATGTGTTCTCTCTGGTAGCAACCTCTTCCTCAGTCTTGCAGTCAGATTGTCGTTGCTTCATTGTGAACCGGATTCGAAGAGGTTTCCTTGGTGTCCCTCTGCTGCTGCTTGTAGCAAAGTAGTCATGATCCTGGAAGACTGATGATGCTGGGATGCAACCTCTAGTATTCATCTACAGACAAGTCAGTAGTGGATGAAATAAAAGGTCAGAAGCTATAGATATTTGCAACATATTGAAGAAGCCGAATAATTAAATAATACACACCTGCAATGGATGAAAGAAAGCAAGCACATGACTAAACTGAACCAACTACTAAATAAATCTAGTTTAAAGCATTTCATTCCTTACAAGCAGGTTTAATTGTTTTAACAATTTAATTGGTGAATCCTTCTTTTGCACATATTTATGATTTGAAGAAGTAACAAAAAAGAGGGAGAAAGAATATTATACAGTACATAGTAATTACCTAGAACCAACTCTGTTTGTTGTGTTACATAGTGCATGTTTCCCTATCCAAAACAAACTGAATCGAAACTAAGGACTAAGAAAGAGTCACTTTTTGTTAGAACTTCAACAACTAGCTATAATAAACTTTTTCTTATAAGAAAAAACCACTTATTAATTCAAAATAGTACTACTACTTAAACAAATGTTGAATAAGCATATTCCAAAATTATACAAGGTTGCATCATTAAAACTTCTAAATCCTAACATATAGTTATAAGTAGAAAAAACATGGTACAGGTAGAAAACTTAAAACAAAAGGTGAAGAACCCTGAAGATGCTAATGTGATCATATCTCACTAACTATGATTATGGATACGCAAAATTTTCAAACGCATAAATTTCCAAAAAATGGGGTAATCTTTAAGAGACAAATAAATCCCTGAAATGTTTGATAACTATGGTTTTGGACAAGACTAAGGAATGAATCCTATTAAACAAACCTAAAAACAGTAGAATAGTAAAAGGAAACTAATTGTATCGCCAAATTGACATCAGTTTCTTGCAAGAATTACAGAGTGTCGCTTCAAGAACAAACATTGTAGATGTGTGTACAATCCTTGTCTATGAAGAGAAATTAAAAGAAAGACTGTACACGATCGATACACATAAGAGGTTAACGTAAAAAGTATATTATTCAATAGTTGGTACTACTCATGAACAAGAAACCGACCAGTGGGCTAAAAAAAACACTAACAACCTGAAACCAAATTTTTTTTATTTATACCAAATTTCTTGTTGTTTTGTCAATTGAGGCCCAAAATTTGGCCACATGTCTAGAGCTATTTTGCAAATTTACACCAAATATTGGTTTTTATCTGACAGGTATTGATTTTATATATTTTCAAGTATTGCAAAATCTCAAGATAGCCTTTACCAATTTTGACAGAATTTTTGTTTTTATATCTGTAACTTACTACAAAATTGAACCATATTTAAGCCTATCTTTAGCCTTGCTGGGTCAAAATGGTTAGTATTGACTATAGAAGATGTATTGGTCTTTAACCGATTCTATATATCAATAGGTATCGGACATTATTAGCCTGTATCAGTCTATGTCGGCCGAGAAACTATAAACCCTAGCTATCCCTAATCCCCTATTACAAAATAAAATCAATCATCTCGCCTCTCCCTCGACCATTACAAAAGCCAGTACCTGACATTATTGAGCATTATAAACCCTAACCCTAAACCCTAGCTAGGCCAATAGAGCAAATTAGTATACAGCGTTAAGAAAAACATATTCAAGAACATGAACAGTTTGATGTCAAAGCAAGAAACAAAATTAATAGTCCCCAAGAAGTATCAGTCAGTCCCCAAGAAGTATCAGTCAGTCCATTATGAAAACAAACAGTTTCCCAAAGAACGCAATAGCATAGCTAAGGAACTAAAAATATTGAAGAAGAAGGAAATTGAAGAGAGAGAGAAACTAACCGTGTCTTGAGCATGGAACAATGTGGCACTCCTCCAATTACTCCAAGTACGTACGAGCGTCAGCGAGCGAGCACTACAAAGAAGAGAAGAGGAGGAGGAAGAAGAAGGAGGAGGAGGAGAGATCAATCAATTAGGACCTCTCTCTGTCTCTTTTTGTTTATATAGGAATATATGTGTTTCCTTATTAGGACCTCTCTCCTAATCCCCCTTACTGAGAGAGAGAGAGAGAGAGAGAGAGAGAGTACACCAGTTCTTGCTTCAGTACCCCTCTCTCTCCTCTCTCTATTTTTTTTTTTCTTTTTTTCATATTTGGCAACCTTTAGCTTATAATGAATCCTAACCGTACATTAGTAACTTGGGCTCCAAGTTTTTCTTACCATCAACCCACTCACCCATCCATCCGTTTAATTACTTAAATAGTAACTAACTAATAAACTGATTTAATCTATGTTCGAATAAACCATTTTCTTCTCCTACTATGTAACAAAAATAATATGAAAATTTTCGTTCAGGGCATAAAAAATTAGCGAATTCGCAGTAAAGCACAAACTTTTGAAAATTTTCATATATAGCACGAGAACGTCCATATGAAGGACGTTTTAATTTTTTAAAAATAAAAAAACAAAAATGCCCGAAAGGATATTTTCTGTCTATAAGAAATTAATATTTTTTTTACATGTTCCTAAACAAACGGTAACCGTCTGATTTTTTTAATAATATATGCAAAATCGAAAACGCTCATCCTAAAGGTGTTCCCGGAAATAAAATTTGTAAAGCTGCCACATACCGTTATCATCATCATGCTCTGATGTTAGAGCTATGGGTAATTGCTAATTGGCCATGCCCATGTATATATGTTAGTGTCCCTTGGCACATGGTCATGCATGCATGGTGCACCAGCTCAATCTCATCTCTCAACCCCACAACACAAACATATCCATTCATCTCCCTCATGATCATGATAATTTGAATGTTCATATAGATGATCCCATATGTATGCTACTTGTATGCATCCATAATGCAGAGATCGCATATCTAGGCAGAAAGAGAGATGAGCAGGATAACTTGGAATTTGATTGATGTATTTAGTTTTTATAAAAAGAAAAAATATATATATTTATAGGACTAGTCATCGCTTGCTATACAAATCCGGTACTAATTAGTTTAAACTAGCAGATGTGATCCACAAACCCAACTACCTCGATCCAATCATCCCCAAAAAAATCACTCACGTGGGAACGGCCGTAGTTTAGGAATACGTAAAAAGAAATATTAATTTTGACAGTCAAAAAATGCCCTTTCCATGGGCGTTTTCGTTTTTTTTTTTAAAAACCAAAACGTCCTTCGTATGGGCGTTCTTGTGCTATATATGAAAATTTCCAAAACTTTGTGCTTTCACTGCGAATTCATTAATTTTTTATGCTCTGAACGAAAATTTTCGAAAAAATAATATTAAAATTATTAGTGTCGGTGGATTTATTGAGCTAAATTAATACAATCTCTTATGGCGATAAAAGGCGAATTGGGCTATAAGTAGCACCCTAGATGAATATCTTAGCCAGCCTTCATGGGTTCTACGTGTCGGCTACGTTACACTGCATCTGTGGTTGGATCAAGTGTCAAGTGTGCACCTAAGATGTCACGTCCCGGTTCCGCAGAACCGATCGTCCTCGCTAAGACGTGATGCCGCGTGAGCCTAGGTTGCGCTCACGCAAGGCGGGTTCTATAAGACCAATAACAGTAGCTTGCAACGGGATCGTCGCACAGAAGTCGCAAGCAGAAAAATTGAATAACACAAAGATATGTACAAATGATGATCTTTTTTGATTGAAACAAGATTACAAGGTCGAAACCAAGATTACAAGGTCACGAAAACCAAGATTACAAGTCTCTCAAGCTCAATTTTTCTCATTACAATCACTCAGCTCTCTCATCTTTTGATACAATATAACGAGCCAATGGATGCTTCAGAAGGCGATGTCCATACATTATGTCCCGTATAGGTGAAGTCTTCAATACGATCGCACGCCTCGAAACGCCAAGAAACTTCATACCTCAGCACGTTCAAGCAAGCTCCGCTTTGACGAGCAAGTACCTGTAACCTGCACATGAAAACTGTATGGATGTTAGTACACAACCGTACTGGTGGTGTGAGCTCCCCGCTCACCCATACAAAACCAATACGTTCATTTAGTGAGTGCAACTTATTCTTTTGATTGTATTTCTATTCTTGCCTTAGCATCAATTTCATGCATTAGACTCCTGGCCTATTGTGGTATCTGTCACCCCGATTAGAACTTTAGGGATTTTTTTTAATTTTATTTAATTAGATTATGGTTGATTTCTATGATCATGGAGTCGTGACTAAGCCCATAGGTGAGTTAGGACCATCATATGGTTATATGGCCTCTAGATATTTATATAAGCATTCTATAGTTATATTATTTTTATTGTGATTTTTAGACATTTTTAGATATTTTCAAATATTTATTCTATGAAGATTTATATTTTTCAATGGCTTCCATGATTTACTATAGGGTCAATTAGGGCTATTTGGAGACTCAGTTTTTATTTGGGTTCTAGGTAGTTATAAATATTTTCTATATTTTTATAGATTTTTTTTGGATTTTTTGATGTTTTTTCGATTTATTTGGATTAGAATTGATTTTAAATCAATTTCTGGAAATTAAAATGCAGTAATACCCAGTCAGCAGTGGGGGGAGGGGGCCCACCCGTCAGCCAGTAGCGGTGTTGGGGCAGGCCCACCCAGTCAGTGAGAGGGCTGACTGGGCTTCCTAATTAGGAAGCCATGGCTCCACCGACTCTGAGTCGGCTCAGCGAAGCAGCAACGACATCTAGCCTTCCATTTTGGAGCGGGATTAGCCAGATGCTGCCACATGGCAACGAGCTACAGCTCGAGTCCTCTTTAGCCGCTTCTTATATATATATATTCGGATATCCAGAAACCCTATTAATTCTATTGGCCGATTTTGGAGGAGTTTGATCTCGGAGTTTCCCCGACTTCCTGAGGCGATTGCGGAGAGCCCCGACCACGGATTCGTACGCCATTTTTTTGTTGGATCCGTATTGAGGTAAGATTTCAAGATTTATAATTTATTCTCGAATATTTTGCTTCTGAATTTCTGTAGAATTATTTTAGTGTTGCTTGTCCAAAACTCGATACGTCGCACAGTTTTCGAGATCCCGAGTGATCCCGAACTCCGATTCACGATACGTTTGAAGTTTTGGAAAGACACGATGATTGACATATAATTTTTCCAAAATTTTAGAGTTTCATTTTCTATTATATTTATTAAGAAACTCAGATTTGATCGATAAATCATCGTTTTGGTCATAGTTAGCCATAACGGTGATATCTATTGAGCAAAGCGTGATTTTGCGGCACGGTTGATTCCAGTGCACTATGGTGCTGAAATCTACCAAGTTGCACTTTTCAAATCTTGATTTCATGATGTTGACTAGATTGTCAATTATGCCTCGATTTGCGTGCCATAGTTTCTAAAATTGGAAACATGACTTTCTATGTCCAAACTTTCTTATTTATGTTATATTTTAGATTATATTATATTAAATTAGGTTTTTAGATGATTTATTCCAGAATTAAATATAATTAGTTATGAAACTATTAGCCACTTTTAGGGTTTTTAGAGTATGATTTTCATAATCTAACTTATGATTATTTATGTGACGGGATAGATCGGTCTACGACGTTTGAGTTGTGACTTCATCATCTAGCAGAGCAAGGCAAGTATTACTATGAACTATGTTGCCTTTATTTATGTTGCATGTTATTCTTTCCTTAAACTGTTAGTCTTATCGTTTCTATTGCTGCGTACGAGAGTTATACTTAATATCATGGTCATACATGTTCATTTACTGCTTTCTCCAATATTTAATATTCAATGTTCAATGTTTAAAGTTAAAGTTAATGTTAAAGTGACCATGTTTACTTGTGAGAGAGTCGGGAGGAGGAATACAACTAGTATGCATGTGGTCTACGCAATGTACAAGTTTTTTCAATGTCAATGTTAGTAGCAGTCGTTGTACCGCATGTACCGACTGCCAGATGTACTAACCCGTCCACATGTCGAATACTTGTTTTCTGAAACACACAGTACACAAATTCCTGTTGACATATTGTCAAATGGTTTATCTTATATTCTTCGTTCTCTATATTATCTTCGTGTCTTAATTATACCTTCAACTGTTCCATGTCATAATTGTACTCTCAACTATTTTTCGATGTATAGTGGTCTCTTTTGTATCATGTTATATTCATCATTTCCTTATTGCTGTTTGTGTGCTTGTATATTATATTGTGTAGTGTAGTGTTATGGTGATCTTGCTCCAATCCTAACTGGATAACTATTTTTCAGCTTTAGACGACGTGGTTTGTCCCGAGGTTTATGGTGCGTATCTTAGAGACACTGACATTACCAATGTGCCGGTTGCTTCTACTGATGCAGAGTAACATATTTCTTTCTTACGTTCTTTCGTGTTATTCTTAGCTAGTGAGCTTAGTGGACTTTAGTTTAGTTGTTTTATATTATTTTTAGCGGATTTGTTCCTGAAACTAGCTGATTTGTAGTGGATCTTTCTTTAAATTATTTATTGAGACTTTTAAGTTTGATCTCACTGTCTTGACTTAGTTGTGGATGATATATGTGGACTGTGTACTTGTATGGATAATGCTTATCATAGACAGCGTACTACTGTTGATACTACGGCATAAGCTGGGCTTGGATACGCACTCGCATCCCGAAAAGCGGGTGCGAGTTGTCACACCTATTTTATGTCTCTAGACCATTACCGTGCCTTGCACCAAAATCTTATTTATCACTTGTGCCTCTAGACCATTCTCGTGCCGACAACAACAACGTATCGACTCGTCTTTGCCTTTCGGCTCATACTTTGAGACTCAATCACATGATCGTGTCATAATGTAACCTCTCTTCCCAAAATTTTAAAATAACTTTTATTATTTATTTGAATTAAATGGTAATTTTTAGAATTTTATAAATATTTAATTATTAATTAATATTATAGAAGGCCTTAGTCATGGTTAAGTTTTGGATTGCAAGATGACCAAGAATCATGACACGGATAGTGTAGTCGAATGCATTGACTAGTATTTTACCCTTTGTAGGGAAGGCCGAGCCATATGTGTGTTCTAACTAAGAAAACCAGTCAAAGTTGTGACTCAACCCCTATAAATATTTTAATTAGTTATTTATGAAGATTATGACTTTTACGAGAGCCGGTTGTACCAATTTAGCCGAAATTGACCCGAACCCAACCCAAACCCATGTAGTCATGTAGTGGGTCCAAAAATGACCATGTAGATGTATATTGTATCTTGCTAATGGTACTTTATTTTCAATGTCTAAAATTTAGTTTCATAAATAGTTGCTATATATATGTTATTAATACTGAATAACAATTCTTTTATGGAAAAACCCTCCCTAAATTTTATTGGACTATTTTTCTATTTACATTTGAATAATACATTTTTGTATTAGTTTATATTAAATTATAGTATTTTATTGTAGGATGTATCTTAAGTAATAAATATTATATATGAACTCAATTGTTAAATTCCTATTAAATATTGTTAGGCTATATGATTAGAAAAACATATATACATGGGATATATATGGAAAGGTATATGTGTAAGTATATATATATATATATAATAATCATATGGATTGTAGATACTATTTATTATTTTATATACATTTAGATTGGTTTAAACAAAAAAAGAAAGAAAAGAATATGTATATGTATACTCGCGAGTACTGTTCATTGAACAGTAACCCAAGAGTAACTCCACCCGCTCGTAGAACATCCCCATCTCCCGATCCCATGTATAAAGCCCTAAAGAAAAAAAGAGAAAAACACTCAAACCCTAAAACGAGCGCCACTATCACGACCCTGACCTCGCCGTCGAACAAATGCGCCGCCACCTACCTCGTCGGACCATCGCCAGGCTGTCAGAATACGCCAGAACGTACGCGGCAGTAACAACAGCCGCAGCACAGCAGAAGGGCATCAATAGAAGAGCAATAATTTGCAGCGTGATTTTGCGATGCACGATCGTCCAATTTCTGATCCGTCTTCTCGGGTATGTAGACAACCTATACATCTTTGAATCCCTTCAAATAGTTCATTTTAATTAGCATGATGTGCGACAAAAATAGGGTTCCAAAATTGAAAAAAAAACTCGATTTTCTAGAATTAGAAATAGTCCCGAAACACCAAGTTGCCGGTCGATTTGCGACCTGGACATAGCAAAACTTAAAAAATTGCTTAAACAGACTTGCAGACAACATAAATAAGATTTAAACCCTATGTTTAGTTTAGTTTCTAGTTGGTTATTTTCTGTTTAATATCAATTTGAAGAAAAATATGGCAAAAACAGTTTTCAGAATTAGAATTTTTGCTGATACGACTTGCACCCTGACAATCCGGGCAACGTAGTAGTTGCAACCCGTGAGCATCGAAGATGCGAACGTGTGTTACGGATGTGTAGGATTCGACGGAACTCGATTTTGCTGTGTGTGCGACGAAATCGAGGCGTATCCGAGATACCCCGTATCGGCCCCTTTGTAAATTAGTCAATTACTTTGCGCATGTTCGTCATATTGAGACAAAACTTGCGTCAATAGGACTATATTATTTTTTTGGTCTGTATGCCAAGTTTGATCTGATTCTGAGAAGGTTGACCGGAACGCTATTTTGGCGGGCCTGTGATCCGATCCAACGGACGAATTTGTGCACGGTCCACCGAATCTAACTTTGGACATAGGGTTCGGTTCGTCTCGTCAAACGGACTTGTAGACATATAGTTTGATAACTTTAGAGACCGTAGGTACTAGTACACTTTTTGGTGCTAAGCGGATCCAACGGCAGACATCATTTTGATCCAAAATTATAATTTTGTCCCTGTGTCCAGAATTGGATTTTTGGATAGGAATTCTTAGATTTCTTTTATACCAAACACGTTGGTGATGTCTGTTTCAGCATCCGAAGACTGTTGTGCAAGTTGACTTTTGTGGCTCACTGAGTGGTTAGATATTATGGAATTTACGTGATACCCTAGCCAATCAGACTATTCTGACACAATGGTATCATCTGTTTCACCAGCTTAGGACTCCAGGCGAGTATATTTTTGGTATTTTTTATATTTGATCATCTCTATGATTCATGTACTTAGTAGTATTTTACATTGATATTCTGTTGATTCTCGACACGATGGGTACATGATATAGTAGTTATGGATTCTTTACATATTGTTCTTGAACAATGTATTTCCGTGTTCGTGACCTATTGAATCCATGAGTACTAGTCAGGCGGAGAAATTCATTAGTAGACATGTAAATATACCCAGAAACATCTATTTGTCTATTCGTATCTGATAGCAGTCGCACACTTCACGTACGGGGTGCCAGATTTACCCTTAGCCGTTTACATGTCGAAAGTGTATTTCAACTCACTAGTTAGAGGTAGTCTTGCTATGTTACGTTTCTGTTTCAGACATTTATTATAGTTACTTTCTTGTCTTGAATGTCATGCTCTCCTGTTTTTACTCACATGTTTTTTTTCCATGATTCTCTGCTTATCCACTCATCATGTACTTTAGTATTATTTACTATTTTATAGATTTTGTCAAATTATTTGGAACTGCTATTAGAATGTACTCGTTCCATTCCTGACTGGAAACCTTATTTTCAGATTAGTCGTCTGCTACATTATGTGTTAGATCATTAGGAGACATAGGTATGTGTTGAGGTCAACCTAGAGATTAGTTAGTTCATATTTTCTTGTACTAGAATTGGTGAGTCTTTGTAATTGGTTAAATATAAACCTTGGAATGTTTTAACTTAATTTAGTTTTGTGAATGAGCAAATAAAGTTATTATGTTGTGTGATTTGAGCATTATGGCTAGACATCGTTCTACCATCGATACTGTGATGTAGGCTAGCTTGGACACGCACTTGCATCTGAAAAAGAAAAAAAACGGGTGCGGGTCATGACAAGTTTTGTGGTGGCCCATGCAGGTCAGTCTTCGCAAAATTGTGCGAACTCGTGATAGTACTTAAGTTGTCGTACTATTGCGAGCCTATGACTAGGAAATGCTCATTCACGATTAGGATTGAATTAATTTATGAGGATGACTAGGAATATGAGTTCCTTATTAATTTGACTATTGGGTAATTAAGGATTGCTACGTAGGCCATGTGATGTATGTAGAGATTTATTGAATTCTACACCATATTAGCTAACGTAGAAGAATTTTCATAGAAGGATATACTTGTGTTTGATGTAATAGTATGATCAAAGGTGGGTAGACTGCTCACTTAGTAACTTGGGCCTTTCTAGAATTCAATCCATAACCTTGATAATTTATTCAATTTATCCTTTTTGCCCTCTCTAGATATTATCATCATTACCACGTCAATTAATTATTTCCCATAAGCCATAGTAACTATTTTCTCTAAGAGTCATTTGTAACCCCACTTTTTCAAATTCATGATTTTTATTCACTAATATTCAAAACTAATTTTTCCTTAAAAGTTTTCGTTAAGATTTAAAATGAAACAGTTGTTATGATTTTTCTAGAATTTTCCTCCAACTACTTTTGGAGTACTGTAAGTTGTAACAAACTTTCCTCCCTTTATAACAAACCTTTTGAATCAAGTAGTATTAAAACCAATTCCTAACAACCTTTGGGTGAAAACTGTAAAGTGTATTTGGGGGGGAGCTGAGTGCAAATTTCCCTTCATCTATTTAATCTTCAGAGAGAGAGAGAGAGAGAGAGAGAGAGAGAGAGAGAGAGAGAGAGAGAGAGAGTTCATTTTTCCAATACTCCAGAGAAATTGAGAGCTCTCATTTTTCCTTTTTCCCTCATTCTCGAGAGCTCTCATTCCCAAATCCCTAGCCGACCGAAACCCTAACCCTAAATCCTATGGCAACGGCGACGGGAGCCTACTCTCCGGTGATTGAGAGTCCGACGACCACCGCGACTTCATCCTCCGGCGATCAAGCGGCAACGTTTCTCCATTCCTGGTGGATTCCATAGCTGAGCCGGTGACATTGGCGATGAGCAGCGAGACAAGTCCCAGCAGGCGAGGTCATCTTCTCTCGACGGCGTCCGGCACACTCTTCGGCAGATGATCGGGTTTGACAGACTCTTAGCGACGATCGATCACGTGCGTAGGTGGCGGGTCGGTTTCCATACCTCGGCAACATCGGACGACGAATGCTCTTCCAGCAAGCTCATCGACGCCTTCGGTCTTCTCCTTCGACGGACGTAAGGACGTGCTCTGTTGCAGTAGTCTTTTCGTAGATTTTAGGTAAGATCCTTTCGAACTCTTGAGGATTATTCGATTCTTGATCTTCCATTTGAAAACTGTGACCAATGTCTGCATGCACAGATCGAAGACAATCTATTGGTTTTCCTTGTAGATTGGTCGGGCGGTTCAGATCTCTGTTCTGTTGATCGGATCATCTCAGGTGAGTCATAAGTTACACTTGTTGATTTTCATTCTGTGATGTTAGGTTCCTAAAGACTGAGTAAGCTTCACCTAATGCATACTTTCATACTGCTGTTTAGGTAGCTGAGTTTATTTTCTTGCTTGAGCTACATTGATTAAGGTTTGTCAATATTTGAATTTACCTTGGTTGCTTGGTTAGTAGCATTCCAAGTTTTGTGGCTTGGGGTTAGTTAACTAACAGCCTATTGCTCTAATAAGTCATGCTGATAACAGAGAGTTTCCTTTAAATCCTGCTACCTTATAGTTGGGTTTTGAAGTCTTGGTTGTTCAGGATTGTTGGACTGTACTGATTTTTGGTTTCAATAGCAAGGTTTCAATGTAACCTTGTAAAGCTTTTATTTCAAGATTAAGGATTGAGTTTGTGCCTAGTGTAGATTCACGGTACTTGGAGTAGGCTAGCTCTTTGTTGTGATTGGTATCATTTTACTTAGACTGTTAATTGAACCCTTCCTTTTCTAAACTTTGATGGCCTTACATGTTGGTTGAATGGAAATCAAGAAGGACTGTGATTACAACCTACAGGATTGTTCCTCCGAGCTAGTAATTGGATTTCTAGCCAATACTGTTTCTCTGTGATTATTTAGAATTTCTAATTAGCATTAATTTGCCAATAAGTGGTTTGGAGCCTCAAATTAGCTTATGTCATTTCTTTACCAAAACTATAGATTGTGTATTAAGTTAATATTATCTTTCCAACCAGTTCACTAGTAATTACCTTAGTTTAATTACTATCTAAATTATTGTATGCTATCTTGCTAATATCTAGATAGTATCTTAGTTAGCAAGTAAATTTCAAATAAATAAATTAAGTACTTTCAACTAAACTAGAATGAGTTCTATGTATATATGAGTTGTTAGCTAGTTAGATTATCGATTAGTTCTATGTATATATTCATAGCTAGCTAGTTCAGCTAATTGCCGTTATTTAGAACCTAATCTAACTTGTACCTAAATCAGGTGGACAGACAAATCTATTTTTCACACTTCATCACCCTGAGCAAGGCAAGTATACTCCTCGGACTTGTCCATTTCTTCGTCTTGTATATTCATTCTTGTATCTTCTGGTTGACACGATATTTACGAGATTGTCTGGTATCTGGTTCCTTGAGTTTACTTGTAGGGGAAATACTACAGATATGTGATCAAACCCGAGTTACTATTCATGTGAATAGCTTAGGCCCCGCATCGTGCATGCGGGACCGAAGTTGTACCATTTAATGTTCCCTAAATCTACCCAAGCCGATCACACATTTTGGATGTATTTCAAAATATTGTACACTTCAGGCTCATTGTGTATTTCATGTTCTGGACTCATTTTATGTTCCCTGTATTATTTTTCAGTATTCATGTTCAGGTTTCATGTCATGTTCTTATTTTTCGTACTTTATTTTCCTGTATTCATTTTCATACCATGATGTTCATGTTCATTTCTTGGATATACTTAGCTCCGCTCCTGACTAGGATATATTGCAGGTGTACTTGCAGGATATTGTTCTACATTATGGGCCAGAGCCTGGGATCTTAGCTGAGCAGGATGGAGTCATGACTTAGCTTGAGGTTTCAGGTTTAGATTGTTTTAGCTTTACTTATAGATATTGTTTTTAGAGTTCATAGCACGTTTCATTCCTGTTGACTCTGGTACCTTCATGATATATTTATGGATTCTGGTGATCTTCTGGGAACGTTCTTAGATGCTGTGACTGTGTACATTTATGTTTATCTGGTTAGATTTCCCTTGCTTGGTACAGCTTATTTCGTCGTGTCTATCGACGAAGGCTGGGCGTGTTCGACTCGTGTCCAATTATTCGGGAGCGGGTCGTGACATATTTTTAGTGGTGGCCCATGTAGGTCTGTCCTAATGGTACCTAGGTATTAGAGTACTATTGGGGGACTTGAGTAAACTAGGGAAACTTGATCACAGCATAGGAAATTAGGTACATCGGGTATATTGATATTCTATAAACACTTGTTATTTTTATGATTAGGACATTTTAACAGTTTTCTATTTTTCAGATAGTTCAAGCATGCGACACCGGAACGGTTGACCCACCTATACTTGAGGTTTCCGAGCTTCCACCCCCGCAGGTCGTCCCTACTATCCCCATGGGTAGTACGCAGTTGATGGAGATGTTTCAAGAGTTCCTTGATGCCAAAGGGAGCAAGCCGTACTTTTTCAAAGCTAGACTTGTGGATACACTCTTCGAGCCAGGAAGGACTTCTGATTTTTAGACTCTCAGACCTTTGGATTTCCCCGACAACGAGAGCATACCTTGCATCAATAAGCAGACCGAGAACCTAGAGCAGCCACTGAAGATCATCCAAGTCCTTGAGGACCCGACTTCTTTGAAGATTAGAGCCACCGTCCAGGAGATCAAGAACGTAACAAGGATAATAGGACGTGACAGGAAGCTGAAGCATGAAGGACATGAAGACTTATGATGGAGATATCAACTACTATGGATCAGCAAAGCATTGACACACTCAGACAGCGCCTCTTCAGTTATGCCATCAGATTCAGATGATGGCCATTTGTGCTTTCCATCGCCAACCAGACATCGCTTCGAGGAGTGCTGCAAGAGACTCGGACTCTGTTTATACTGTAGAACTTTTGCCCACCGAATGAAGGATTGCCAGCAAGTCGCGGATCACAAGGGCCGAAGAGCAGCAAGATCTCAGCAGCCAGCGCGCCAGCAACCGTATATTCCTGCCAGAGCCCTGCATTTCAGCCCCAGCGGGAGATTGAGATTCAGATTCAGCCGATGATCATTTGTATTTTCTGCCGTCGCCAGGATACTACTACGACGAGTGCCGCAAGAGACCGAGGCTATGCTTGTTCTATGGATCGCCTGCTCATCAAGTCAAGGATTGCCTGGAGGTCGCTGATCACACTATCCAAAGACGAGCACAAAGAGCACCAAGACTACAGCAAGGGGACCGGCCTCTCCAGATTCAGCAACCACGTGGAGCACTACTGCAGGGATCAACCTACGTCAGGACAGATAAAGGAGTTAAAGTGATTTCAGTCCCAGAAGAATACTGAAGACAGACTGAAGACCGAAGGCTTTTTCTTGCATGGTTGGAGAAAACCATGCATCGTGATTCGCAGTCCAGTTTTTCCTTAAATTTCTCTTAGCACCTAGATTATTTCTTGAAACTTCTTGTTTTCTATTTTGAAACCGTGGTTGATGTTCAAAACTTATTTCAAGATATTGTTTCTTATTCGGTAAACTTGTTTCGGATCCACAATTCGATAATTGTCTGAAATCTACTATTCGATACTGTTTGCATATTCATCATTCATGACTTTGTTTCCTAGTGTTGGCTCCTATTTGAAAATTTTGTTCCCTCATCAAACTTCGTATTAATTGAGATTTAGTTCCTACTCGAGATTTCATTTCAAAACCATGTTTCTCATTCGAAATCTTGTTTAAGCTTCGTCCTATTCAGACATTGTTGAGGATTTCTTTGAGGGTTTTGAAGATTTCGTTTCCTATTTGAAATTGTAACTCATTCTTTATATGAGATTTGGTTTCCTATTCGTGACTTGTTCCTATTTAAGAATCTGTTCTGTTCACGACCTTGTTTGACCTTATTTCCCATTTTAAAATTTTGTTTGTTTCATATCCATAATTCGATGCTTGTTCACTTATCCACTCATTGATACTCCGTTTTATTCACTATTCGTGGTCTTGCTTCTTGTTCGAGATTTTCTATTCAAGCATTACTTTCATCTTCGACCTTGTATCCTATTGGAGATTTCGTTTCCCTTCGAGGTCTATTCGAGATTTTGTTGTTGTTCGAGACTTAAAACCACCTTGTTTGTCCTCTTAGTACCACTACTCATTGTTGAATCCTTCATTGCAACTTGGCACCTAGTGAAACTGAAGAACAAGTAGGCAACTCTAGAGGGGGTGAATAGAGTTTATGACAATAATATCCAATTTAAAAATTAAACTCTTTCACCAACAGTAAATAATCAGAGTAAATGCGGAAATTATAAAGAGCGAGAAAGCATACGCAAGTACAGCCGATTTTAACCTGGTTTCCCTCGTGGAGGACTAGTCCAGGCCTGAGAACTCTAGCTCAGGATTAAATCCATTATTTGTGAAATAGTAGTTACATCCCGTGCCTTTTCTTCAGAAGAGCACGTCAACTTCTTACAGAGATCGCAGTGACGATGCTTGGAATTTTTCAAACGACTTTTTGAACTCTTGCACAAACTCTAACTGAAGAGCACTGAGCACTTTGAGGCTTAGGGAGCTTGTGGCCTGTAGATGAGAAGGGTAAGGCTTGTTTAGGCTTTAGAGAGAAGAGAAAAGAAGATTGGATGATTGAAAATGAGAGAATTCAAGGCCTATTTATACTAGTAGCAGCAGGCAGAATTCGGCCAGAATTCTGGGTCAATAATTCAAATTTTTGGCCGTTGGACAACTAGCATACAACAAACCCTAAAAATTAGGGTCCTGTAATTTAGAGGACAGAACTCAGCCCGAACTCTGTGTGGAGGCAGAGTTCGGCCCGAACTCTGTCTCCAGAAGACAGAATTGTTCTAATGGGCTACATGGACTAGTTTGGTTTTGGTGGAGCTTTGGTTTGTGGTTTGGCGATAGGTATAGGCCCAAAATACTCAGTGTGACTCAGTTTACATTTATCTAGACTCAATAAAAGTAAAAATACGACTAAAAAACTGAGTATGTTGCAGAATAGAGCGGACGTCCGTCTTGTACTGAGTTCAGTCTTGATGTGTCATATTGAATTATGACAAGTATATTATCAATTTTATCAATATTTGGTTGACTGTGATTTTGTGTCAACAATCTCTCCCATATTGATAATTGACAAAATAATATTTGTATATTCAATGTTCATACCTGGACACATTTATAAAAGCAATAGCTTCCCCGTAATCAGTGCATAGATAGAAGCAATAGCTCTCCCGTAAATATTGCTTCTTCTTTGTCCAAATAAATACAATCTTTCCCAAAGCACAGATGACAATATGATATTAATATCAAATAATTCTCCCTTTTTGTCATTTATCAAACACAAACAACCAGAGAATTTGTAATAATGAAAGTAACTGGCAAGCACACCAAAGTAATAATAAACTGCATCAAGTGTCTCAAGAGTCACATAACATAAAGTGAACTAATACAATGAAAAAGCAACTACATAAACTAGAAAGCTATAGTGCATAAAAAGTAAACTTAAGATCCTCAGCAGCAGCAGCAAGTAGGAGACCACATCCATTACGGAGCTCGTGAAGGTCCAGCGTCGTCAGATGGATCAGTGAATGAACGACGAGGATCCACGAAAGCTGCATCCGGATCCAGATAGCGTATAACCCAAGGGTCATCGATACGGTATCCGTCGCGAGCAGGATCCCGCTCCAGAGGAATATGCATAGAAGGATGCTGAGACATAGAGTACCGGACGTCATGCAGTAAGTTGCTGATGGCACTCATCTGCAGGGTGGTACGGTAGTCAAGCTGGGTCCAACGATCATAAGTCTGAATCGACTCAAGAGTAGCAGGTAGAGGGGGCACAGGCTGTCCAAGAGCAGGTGCGTCATCCTGAGCATCAGAGTGCTCGGACTCAGCAGGTGAACGACAGCTGCCTGAAGCCACCGTACCTTAGATAGGAAGGCAGGGGCAGGGAGGAATTGGCACTCATCAAGTGGGACATAAAAAGTATGAAAAATCATAGAAAGATAGAGAACATAGACCAAAGATCTTGGCTTCTTCCTAGCATTGATCATCCAGTCCATCATGGTACGTGGAAGATTGAATGGGATATGGAAGTGTGTGATACATAGCAGAAATCTCAAAATATGAAACCTCATCAGTCGATCCCGCTTTGGGTTGAATCGTAGAAAAGACAATGCGATGAAGCTCATAGAAGTAGGGGTTTAGAAATTTGGCAAGAAGCTTTCGCGGACGTGTGTTTGGGGTACACAAATCGTCCTTGAAGCTTTCTAGGGAAGACCCATCGGGGACCCGCATACACGGGACGAGATCGAAAATCATTGAACCACTCGTTTGAGGCTTCCAATGATACAAATATTCTATCATCAAACGTGTTGGGGTCAATGGGACGAGGTGGATTGAATAACGGGTGAATGGGTTGTTGAATAGGTTGTTCAATAGGTTGTTCAACACGAAGAGGAAGATTCAAAAAGGACGCACCCTCGGTTCGAAGTCTCTTTCCTCTATTAAACAACTTGGGAGCCATAAGTAATAAAGAAATTAATAAAATTGAGATGGAGAGAAAAATGAAATTATACCTCAAAAGGATGATGAAGGATGGAAGAGAATGATGCAAGAGACCTTCTCCTAGAATTTGGAGAAGAAATATGCACTAGAAGGAGGAAAACTAGGGTTAGGGTTTGAAGAAGAAGGGTTTTGGAGAAGTTTTGGAGGAGGTAATGGGGAGAGAGAGAGAGGGAGAACCTGGTTATAATCTGAAGGGTTCGAATGGTCGGAAGAAATCTGGACCATTAGATCAATCTCAGATCAGCGACTGAGCCCGACTGCGGTTCTAGAATGACCAGACCGAATTCGGCCCGAACTCTGTGTTAGGCAGAGTTCGGCCCGAATTCTGTATTCTAGGGCCAGAATAGAAATTCGGCTGAAATGGAGTTGAAAACAATATTTTTGAATAAGAGTGAAGGAGTGGAAATATGATATGCAAAAAGTAAGAGATCAAAGTAGAAAAGTGCAAAAGGTTAAAGCTGAATCAAAAGAATAAAATGAAGTTCAAAAATTTGAATTGAGCAAGTTATAAATAAAAGTAGACCATGTAATAAACAAGGAGTTATGCCATAATTCAGTATGGTGAAACTGCCATGGGATAGCTGCAGGGGCCGGATCCCAGCTAGCGGTAGTCCTGAGGACTAGTGCACCGTGTCGCTTAGACTTTTACGCCTTATTGTCAGAAGGACCCTTTCGGCTTGTACCCATAGCAAATTTATCATAAAGAACCAAGACTAATCGATATTTACGCAGGTTACTTTAATGAATAACCGCTTCGTCCAAAATTTTAGTTTACGACAAAGAAAGTTGAAACGCTCTTCGGATAGTGGTTTTATAAAGAAATCTGCCAGCTGATGATCAGTTTCAATAAATTCTAAGTTTATAGTACCATTTTGCTGGTGATCACGCAAAAAGGGGTGACGAATTTCAATGTGTTTCGTGCGTGAGTGACATATAGGGTTCTTAGTAAGGTTGATGGCACTAGTGTTATCACAGAATATAGGAATGTGCATATAAGAAAGGTTGTAGTCTGCAAGGGTTTGCTTCATCTACAGAATTTGTGCACAACAACGACCAGCTGTAATATATTCAGCTTCTGTTGTGGATAGTATGACAGAATTCTACTTCTTGTTAAACTAAGAGATAGAGCCTTGCCTAATAAATGACACGTGCTGCTTGTACTTTTACGGTCGACTTTGCATCCTGTGAAATCAGCATCCGAATAACCAATAAGGTCAAAGGATATGGATTTGGGATACCATAAGCCCACTGTAACGGTACCCTTAAGGTATCGAAAGATACGCTTAACGGCGGACATATGTGATTCCTTAGGACTAGCTTGATAGCGAGCACACAGACAAACACTAAACATGCTATCGGGACGACTAGCAGTTAAATAAAGTAAACTACCAATCATACCTCGATACTTACGTTGTTCAATAGGTTTGCCGCTTTCATCAGGTTCCAGCTTGGTCGAAGTAGCCATAGGGGTGCTGATTGGTTTGACGTTGTCAAGATCAAACTTCTTCAGCATATCCTTTGTATATTTGACTGGCTGATGAAAGTTCCTTGCGAAGTTTGTTTGACTTGCAATCTAAGGAAGTAGGTGAGCTCCTCCATCATATTCATCTCAAATTCGTTCTGCATACACTTAGCAAAATCTTGGCAAAGATTTTCATTAGTAGAACCAAATATGATATCATCTACATAAATTTGCACTAAAAGAATAGTGTTTTGAAAACTTTTGATAAACAGTATAGTGTCAATAGTCCCTTTTAAAAAACCTTTATCTAGCAAGAAATTGTTAGGCGTTCATACCAAGCTCTAGGGGCTTGTTTGAGGACATAACGCTTTCTTGAGTTTGAAAACATGGTCGGGAAATTTATGATTTTCAAAACCAGGGGGTTGTTTTACAAAAACTTCCTCCTTAATAAATCCATTCAAAAAAGCACTTTTAACATCCATTTAAATAATTTAAAATTTTGAAAGTTGGCAAATGCACAAAGCATCCGAATGGATTCCAGTCTTGCAACAGGAGCATACGTCTCATCGTAGTCGATACCTTCCTCTTGGTTGTATCTTGAGCTACTAGACGAGCTTTGTTGCGTGTAACTGATCCATCTTCATTTACTTTGTTGCAAAAAATCCATTTTGTACCAATAATCGAATGATTAGCTGACCTAGGAACAAGTTCCCAGACTTGGCTCCTCTCGAATTGGTTGAGTTCTTCTTGCATGGCAAAAATCCAAAACTCATCATTAAAAGCTTCTAAAACAGTTTTAGGCTCAATTTGTGAAATGAAGGCAGTGCTAGCAATGGAATCTCTTAACGATGATCGAGTACTTACTCCGCATGAAACCTCACCTATTACCAAGTTTTCTGGATGTGACGACTTGAAAGAGAATTTCTTCGGCAAGCCCTCCAGAGAGTTGGTTTCAGTGGTGGTATCATCGACGTAAAAGTGATGGCTCAACATCATCATCAGGAGTGGCTGCTGTACTATTATCCTCATCAAAAGTCATTAGTAGACTCTTCTACAATCAATGAGCATTGTTGAACACTCTATTCCCTTGCTCTTGGCAGCATAGCCAAGAAAAATACCATCGTCAGCTTTGGCATCAAATTTGCCTAAGTTGCCATTGGTGTTAAGGATAAAACATCGACAACCGAAAACTTTAAAATATGAAACATTTGGAGTTCTTCCAAACCAAAGCTCATAGGGTATTTTCTTCATAATAGGTCGAATGAGTACCCTATTTAAAATATGGCACGCTGTACTGACTCTAGCCATATCGCCAAGAGTTCTATTCTTCCGCTCCATAACACCATTTTGTTGAGGAGTTCTAGGACAAGAAAACTCATGATCAAAACCATTTGAGTCACAAAACTTTTCAAAATTAGTATTTTCGAATTCGCCTCCATGATCACTTCGGATTTGAGTAATCATGTAGCCTTTTTCGTTTTGAACCTTTTAGCAAAAATTTTGAAAACAGAAATCGTATCGCTTTTGTTTGAAAGAAAGAAAACCCAAGTGAATCTAGAAAAATCATCTACTATAACAAAAGCATAGAGTTTTTCACCAAGACTGGCTACTCTACTAGGACCAAATAAGTCCGTGTGAAGTAATTACAAGGGTCTAGTAGTACTTACAATGTTTATTGAATGAAAAGAAGACTTGGTTGCCTTATTCAACTCACATTCGGCACATACCGTATCCTTTTTGAATGTGATGTCGAGCAAGCCTCTTACTAGCTTCTTTGTCGATATCCTGGATATAGTATCCATATTGGCATGACCAAGACACTGGTGCCACAACAATCTCTCATCTTTGTGGGCATAGAGGCATCTTCCTGCACTGTTAGTATCTTGATAGATAGAAAATATAAATGTTATCCTCTCTTATCCCTTCAAAAGCGATGTCTTCCGTTGACCTATCATAAATATAGCATTATTGTCCAAATTTAATATCATATCCATGATCAGCAAGGTGACTTATGCTGAGCAGGTTATGCTTTAACTCGGTCACTAGGCAGACATCCTTTATTACAGAAGAGGGAGGATGACCTATAGTACCATTACCTATGATGTATCCTTTTAAGTTGTTGCCAAAGGATACATACCCTTCCCTCTTCATCGATAGTGATGCGAAAAGATTTGCGTCCCAATATGTCGCGAGCATCCACTATCGAGATCTACTTACTTTTAGTGAGAGGGGAAGGTCCATCTACATCAAAAGTATATGACTTAGGTACCCAAGTTCTTGTGGGTCCTGAAATATTAGTTTTGGCACCCATGCATATAGATTTATATCTACTAATCTCCTAATTCTATATTATGCTGAGATGTGTCCATGTAATCCATAGTAGGTGCAAGTA
>JANAVB010002735.1:0-109579 GCA_029216955.1 Iris pallida
TATAACATTCTTGAACTTTCACTAAAACAATATTTCGATGCTAATGCGGACACAAGAGCTATTATAATCATTTTCTAAAGTAGAAAGTATATGCTTAGCCTTTTCATGTGTTTTTATCACTCTAAATTAGAAAAATATGTTCTAAATCGTCATCATCTTAGGATTATGAGTTCCAATACAACACTAATTCATGAGTTGGAAGATAAAATAATTTTTGGTTATTCCTTTATAGTATACCTTTAACATGAGATAACTTAGAACTTAAACTAGATGTGTTGGTACTACATGAATAGTTGAACTAGGTCAGTTCTTAATTAATAATTTTTTTGTATATAAACTAACTAGAATATCTAAAGGTTCTTTAAGTTATATTTTTTTACTACCTACCTAAATGCTCATATTTTCAAAAGTAATCTAAAAATATTTATATCATATAGTTTAATTTTAGGATCCAAAACTGCAACTAAACAAATATTCTTCCATTTTAGTAACGATGCAAGCAAAACCCGAAACAAGTATATATGAATTTTTTTTGATGATCTTGTTGAAGTTAAAGAAAAATTAAGTTGGATAATAAACTCTTGATAAAATACATCTAATGCTGAAAATGGTTCTAAAAATTTAAAATAAAAATTATCCTTAGCTTAATTGGCAATCATTATTTTAATTTATATTGTTGTAGTATGTAATGACATCTTTATATTTAATATACAATTTAAACTTCAAATATGTGGATTTATCTATGTGGTACATCCTTCATAAATCTCCTAAATTCTAAACCATGTTATGCACATAATGTTTTAAAATTGTGTCGTTTAATTGAGTGTTCAAATTTATTAGACATCTTCTAAAATTGGGTTGTCAAAATATTGATAGAGGAAGTATTATTAGTAGAATTATCAAAATAATAATGATGAATATTATATTCACGTAAGATTATAAGATGGTTCCACTAATTGTATTTACAGTATTCGGACATTGCAATTCTTTAACAAATATTTTGTTTTTTATAAGTCATTTTGCATCCAAATAATGTGTCATAACACAAACAGGATAAATTTAAAAATAGTTTCGAGATAACTTATGAAGTTAAAATTAACTTAGTACCAATATTTCCAAAAGTTTGTTTCAAATTTCCTTTTCTTTTTCTAATAAATTTGAAGTTTCTGCTTTAATATAGATTTATAAGCTTTTTCAAAACCATAATTTTGTACTACTACTTGCATAGTCATCATAATCTTTAGTCCCAATAAATGTGAAAGAATGTTCTTCGCAAATAATATACTTCTTAAATTAGTTTTGTTACGAGGAGAGAAAAAAAATCCCTAATGAAGAAGTAAAAGCATTGAAGCTTAATTATGTTTGTGTATCATCAATTGTGTCCTTACCATTACAAGCATCATAACGTCTCAGCTAGGTCATGCTCACCAGGTACAAGTGACATGGGAGGGAGTAGTGTCTTTGGAAAGACCTTCCCATTGAACAGCTTCTCCTCGACAATGTGGCCTTCCAGAAATCCCATTTCTGACTGACACACACAATAAAAGAAGATGTGCACATAGATGTTGTATGAACAAATTACTCGTAGGAATAAATGGTGGAAGAAGAGAAGAGTAGCTATATATATGTATGGAGTCCATTTTTGTTCACCCACCAAAACAAGGTGGAATGTTCACCTCCCAATAAAAATATGACACGTGGTACAAAATCACTTTGGTCGGTGAACAAAACTACTTACAAGTGGTTGTGTGGAATAAAAATACCATGTGTCATATTTTTATTGGGAAGTGAACATCCCGCCTAGTTTTGGTGGGTGAATAAAAATGGACTCATATGATATATGTACATATTGTCCCACCAAATGGGTACGTACTTTGGAAGCTGTATGAAATAATAGGCAGGTGAGGTTCACGAGGATCCTTCAAATCATTTCTAGGTTCTATTATTATTAATTATCCGTTGAAATCATTTTATTCAAATCTTAAATGTGCAGAAGTAACATGTATGGCAATTAATAAATATGCACAAGTAACATGCAGTAGCACTTAAAGATCATTATCATGTTTATTACACAAAAATAATTACACGAATCTTCCCCATGTTTTATGTCTCTACTCTTTATAAGGCGGCTTGGAATCGGCTCAGAAATGTGCCGTCCAAGTCGTATGTATATCATCCACCATTTCTTTCGTTAAAGTACGGATAAAAAAATTAACTTTTCTCTCCCACAAATATATAAATTTTAAAAATTAAATTTAAAAATATTAAGAACTAAATTGAAATTTTAGTTCGATGTGAAAATAGTAAAAATATTTAAATTGTTTAACAAATCTAAATTCAAATAATTTTAAATATTTGAACTACTTTTAACTACATCATAAAAAAAATTATTTTACGTCCAACGCATGTGAATTTACTAGTTTTATATAAAGGGATATCACACTAATCACCATTATTTTAAAAATAAATATAATGCAAAGGGAGGTCCATGTAATTATTTTCAAAATAATGGGGTCCTTTTAACACTCGTGAAAGATTGTGAGATTAGTGTATTTATATCATTTCTTCACATTGATCCAAGATTCATTTGAATTTTTGTATGACTATCTTCAATATCGTCAAATTTTTAGTATTGAATCAGAGAAATGAATCTTAGTCTGCAAGACTTCGTCACTTCATTCTCCCGCTTAAGCAGTCCATCTGTATTAAAAATTTGAAAGACTAGTTCATTAACTTAAAGCACTCATCTCTTAAGTGTTCACTCTATTTTTTGTCTTGAATACAACACAAACTTTAGAAGCTCTGGTCTCATCGTGATTGTCTTCTGAATAATGCTATTTATCCCTCCAAATTGTACCTCCAAACTATCCCTCCTTACGTGGCAGCTGACGTGACATGTTGATGTGGCAGCTGACGTGGTAAATTTTAAAATTAAAATTAACATTAACATAAAATTAACATTAAAATTAATGTTAACATTAACATTAAAATTAATATTAACGTTAACATTAACAATAATATTAATATTAACATTAACATTAAATCAATATTAACATTAATATTAATATTAAATTAACATTAATATTAACATTAATTAACATTAAATTAATTAACATTAAATTAATATTAACATTATTTTCAAAAAAAAATATTAACATTAATTAATATTAACATTAAATTAACATGGACAAAATTGGGTAATTAACTTTTTGGGTTAAAATTTGTTATGTCATCGGCCATGTCAGATGACACATAATATTATTTAACATGTTATGTCAGCTGCCACATTAGGAGGAATGTATTGGAGGTACAAATAGCATTACTCTTGTCTGTTGGAATTATTCAATAATTAAGGGGCCACACATGTAAAGTTAATTGTGTTTGGGCTATCTAAATAATTAAGCCAAATTAAAGTGGTCTATTTGGAAATTGGCTTAAGGGTATAATTGTCATGGAATTAATGTGTAGATACCGGAGATAATTCTAATTTGATGAGGGGCAAATTAGAAATATCAACACATATATAAATATGTGTATTCATTAGGGTTATGGTCCCCAACTCATGCGGCCACCAAAGAGAGGGTTTCTCTATTCTCTTTTGTATCCCCATCAACAAAGAGAGGAACAAAGATTTCATCTTTGTTATTAAGGACCGTAGCGGGTTGGAAGATCAAATCCCATAAAGAGACGTCTTCTTCAAGATCCGTCAAGCAAAGACAATTGGATTCAGGTACGCTTCCGCATTTAGTTTTGTTCTTCATCTCATGAATCGACAAGGTACAATATAATTCTAACAAGTGGTATCAGAACCTTCTGTTTGATTTATGAGGTCGAAGTTTAGGAATTCATTTTTTGTTATTGCTCAGGAACCCTAGATCGTTCGACCTAATTTAATATAGGTTTCGATTTTCGATCATTTTTTTTGGCAATTGGTTACATGTCTAAAATATTCGTGGCTACTCCTATTTTTTTTTAGCAAATCTGACTTATTCGGAGCAATCATCATTCCTCTCAGCATATGAAAGATGCACGAAACTAATAAGTTTTTTTGGAAATCGATGGATTGTTATAGTATTTTTTGGTTCATAATTGTTTCACTTTAGTGAAGTCGGCCATAAGTTTGACTATAATTGCTTGGAAATCGATGGATTGTTTCACTAATTGTTATAGTATTTTTTGGTGCATAATTGTTATAAGTTTGGTGAAGTCGGCCATAATTGTTATAACTTTAGTGAAGTCGGCCATAATTGTTATAAGTCGGCCATAATATCATATAAGTCGGCCATAAGTTTGGTGCATAATTGTTATAGTATTTTTTGGTGCATAATTGCTTGGAAATTGTCACGAGCCGCACCCGCTTTTTTGGATACGAGCTCGTGAGCAAGCCAGCTACATATCGAGCGGACTCCAGCTCGACTCGAGTACGTATAAGCTGTCAAGGTCATGGTATCATGTCTAATCTAAACCATATCTCATTCCACAGGAAATCGTATAAACAAGAATGAACAATTATGGGTCATGGTCTGCAGCGCATTAGCATATTGTTCGATTAGACTCAAAGAATAATATGAGTCTATAAAGTAAGCAGAAAATATCATGGTACTGAATATAAAGCACGAGAGGATAATAAATTAATATCACAAGCTAATACCTGTATCATAGATCGCAGTCCTCTACCATCCTGCTCTGCTAACTAACTCCACGCAGTCGCTAAACCTGAAGAGATCATCAGGTCCTCAGAGGACTAGCAAGATACATAAAATATGCCTACTAATATGACAGTAAATAATATGTATGGAGGATAAGAATACTGCAAGAAGAACATCTAAGGACGACGAGTCGTGTGAAAATGTAATACTAGACTTGGCTAACTATCAATCAGAACTCCTATAGATTGTAGCACAATGCAAGATACTCCCAATCTATAGTGTTTCAATTGACGTACAAAGCAGGATACTCTCAGTCGAGATTGCCAATTCTAGTATCGATCTCCTCTCCTAAAGGATACAAGGTCAAGCAGACTCCTATAAATCGTAGTACAATGCAAGATACTCCCAATTCATAGTGTCGCAAATCAAGTCAATCAATCAATCAATATATGCTATAGGCCGTAGTACAATGTAAGATACTCCCAATCTATAGTATATCTCAAGTCAAGTCAATCAAACAATATCAAGATGAAAGAATCGGCTATAGGTCGTAGTACAATGTAAGATACTCTCAATCTATAGTATATCTCAACTGTAGTACAATACAAGATACTCCCAGTCAAGAATAGTCAAGTCAAGAACAAGATATAGAAACTAACAACTCAATCACGAGACAAGGTAACACGAAAAGACCAATAATCAATCAATGTCGAATATCCTATACGTGCACGTAAATCTAAAAATAGGTAAAACAGTCGATGACAAACCAATCACAATATGGGAAACAGGTAACCATAATAAAGAAGTACAATAGAAAGAAAACAATGTAAATGCTGTATATGTTCGGTAAGGTATACTTGCCTGGTTCTGCGATGTGAGGATGAAGTTTCGCTCCCGTGTCCACGCCTCTGTAACCTGACGCTCCTAGATAATTAATTAACTAAATTAAGCCACTACTCATGAACTTACAATATGACTTAATTAGTCAAGATAATGTTTTCATATTATATTTAATTTCTCATGGGACCCTTTAGACCTATACAATCACATACAAGCTCCACGAGACACCGAACACAGTTTTTTGGGTTTTCAACTCCCAATTAGTCAGTTATGCCCCTACTTCAATACTATACTTAGAAATCATATAAAAATTATTAAAATATTATTTAAACTAATTTTATATAGAATTAGCTCTAAAATTATAGAATTAATGTTTCTAAAGGCATTTATGACTAGTTGATTACTAAGTTAGCTAGTTAACCCGAAACTTGTCCGGAACATAGTTAATTACTCATAATTGATAAAATAACCCAAAAATAAAATTTAAACAGAAGTAAAATACTTTATTTTCCAAAATAACATCAGAGATACAAGGGTAAGATTATACTACAAGTTTGGGTCATTCTAGGTTAGTCGGTCGCCCGAAATTAGCTAGTTTTGACCCAGAATTTTCTCGACCAGATGAGTTGCTAAATTTATGAAAAAATATTTAAAAATCCTAATTTATGTATATGAATACACATAAAATTCAGTTTCAACAATAGGCATCAATAACTAGTAGTTCCTTCACAATGGTGTTAATTTTGACCCTATCGGAACATGGATATTATGCCTATAATACATGAAACTTTTATGGATGATTAAATATAACAAAATTCATCAAAATATAATTTCTAAAGATTTAATAACATATATTCTACAGAATTTTAGCAAAGGTTTTTAGAAGAAAATATTAGGGTTCTTACCAAAGATCCTTGCTAGAAAGGGTGGTGATGACTTCTCTTCACCACAGCTCCAATCTTTTCAGCTATCCTCGCTTGCTAAACCTCTCTTGATGAGTATGGGAGAGTTGATAATGGCTATAGAGGGTTGGATGGGCGGATGGAGTTTTTTTAGGGTTTGTTTTGAGGGGTTGGATAGATGTATGGTGGAGGAGATGAGTTTTTGTGAAGGAGGAAAAGATGTATAATGAAGGGATAATGTGTGGGGGCTATGAGAAGGGAGATTGCTGCCGAAAATAGAGAGGGGAATAGGGAGAAGTGGTCGGCCACAAGGTGGGGAAAGAAATATTAGGATTTGGTTAAGGATTGGGATAAGTTGGTATATTTAACATATCCTTAAACGAATTTTAAGCAATCTAGGATTTAAATCCTATTTAATTTGATGCATCTAGCCATGGGGGGTTTGCTTGGACGAAATTAACATGGTGGGGGTCCACTTGGCATGATTTGGTTGTTTGGTGAGTTGGCTAGTTGATTGGATTGAGGATTTAAAAAGGGGTTTCCTAATATAGAACTATTTAATTCTATCTATATAATTATACTACAAAATCTGAATTAAATACAAATAAATATAATTATTAATATATAGTAATGTCCAACATGCCTACATAGGGTTGGTTTCGACTTGGAAGAGGTTTGGAAAGGTTTAGTGCAACCGGGTCTCCTAAAAAGTCATAAAGGCTTTCTTACTAATTATTTAAATAAAAATTATGACTTGTTCCATGATTTGAATGGTTAACATGTAAGGGACTACTATATGACTATGGCACTCCTAACATGGCTAGCATGCTAGTTAAATCACCCAACAATGCTAGGCATGCCATACTTTCTAGTCGTCTTGCATATTCAAACTCAACCATGGCTAAGGTCATCTATAATAATAACTATTTAATTTAAATATATTCACAAATTTCATAAATCCTATTTAAGCCAAATAAATAAATAAAATAATCCAAAAATTCTGGAGTTTTACAGAAATCGATGGATTGATTCACTAATTGTTGGCTTCATTCAGGGTCTGTTTGACATAATATGGAAACTCCATGTCATTTTTAATTTTTGAAGTTGGAGTATTTGTATTATGTCCTATATGTTGTTGTTCTTTGGATGCATATTTTTAATAGATTATTATATGAATTTTGTTATGTTGATAATGCTCAAATTTGTCAAATTGAAATTCATGATTATGCTTTTGATTACTTTATTTGAGTAATAATCTTATAAATATGCATGCACATAAGGATTTATGTTTATTTAATTTAAATAAGCAGAAGGATTTGGACATGATTCAGTTTTTGTAAAATTTAGTCAACATTCAAATTTTTTGGTACCTTTTATGACTAGCAATAGTTGTCTAATATTCTAAATAGACCCATTGAAACAAGATGTCGCCAAAGTGACCTCTCTTACATAGATAGTCTATGAGGAATGTTGGATGTTTGTGTGTCTACATTCATGAGGGTATTAACCGGCCCAAAGGAAGGTTAATACTTGGCCGATTTGCACACATACTTGTGGTGATAAATGTGTGACAATTATACGGTTTACATGTGAATAATAACCCGATCCAAAGATAGGCTTATTATTTGACATGACTTATTGTCAACGTTTGATCACTACACCAAGAGTACCACTTGCAGTTAATATCACTGTCCAAAGACTTGATATTAATGATGCACTAGGTATCTTGAGATGGGGTTCACCATTATTTGAATTTGTTTGACTATATTTTACGCTTTGGTTATTTGTTAGAGCATGTTTGTTTTTGTTGCTTTGTTCTCTTTACAGTTAATATTGTTAAAATATCTGCCAATAAGATTTTAATTTTCATATTTAATAGAATAAATTTTAAGGATAAAAAGAAATGAATACAGTAGTTGCTAAGGGTCCAGATCAAAAGAAATAACAATATAAAACTAAGGGTTGTTCTTTTGTGATAAGATAGGACACATAAGGAAGAAATGTACAAAGTACCACACATGGCATATAAAGAAACGTACATTTTTAAATTTGATTTGTTCTGAGGTTAATTTAGATTTAGTACCAAGAAACTCATGGTAGTTATATTCTGGTAGGACTACCCACATTAATGTTCTATGCAAGGTTGCCTGAGTTACCGAAAGTCAATTGATGGTGAAAGATACATCTATGTGGGTGACGGCAATTCGGTAGAAGTGAAAGCAATATGACATTTTAGGTTATTTTTAGGAACCGATTATTATTTGGATTTGATAGACACTTTTATTGTACCGTCTTTTAGACGAAATTCAGTTTCAGTTTCCTTAATGGACAAATCTGGTTATCATTGTTCATTTGGAAACAATAAGTTTAGTCTATCTTTAAATTTAAATATTATTGGTAACGGTTCCCTTAAGGTTTATGATAACCTATATTCAGTTGAAACTGTTGCATCTTATAATGAAACCTTGCAAGTGAAGTCATGTGGTACTAAACGCAAAATTAACAATAAATATTTTTAGTCTCATTATGACATAAGCGATTAGGTCACATCTCTAGAAATAGAGTTGAATGATTTGTGTCTGATGAGATTTGGATTTCATTGACTTTGTAGACTTTATTGTCTATATTAATGTGTAAAAGAAATACAGACCAAAGTTCAATTGTAAGCAGCTACTTTATTGGTTATGCTACAGATCAAGGGGTTAATATTTATACGGTCTCACACTAAGAATTTTTTTTGAGTCGAGAAATGTAATATAATTTTTGAGGATGTTGAGTTTGGGGGAGAAATAAAGTCCGGATCATTGTCTTTGAGAAGGAATCAATTACGATTTCTACTATCACTTTTGACGATGTGCAGGATTCTATACTTGTCATCATCAAGAAGTGAATTCAGAGTCTCAATAAGACAATGTTGAATTACTTCTATAAGTCGTTGTTGAGATACCTTAACAACGACAACGTAGCGGCACCCCATTCAAGATAAGGTAATTATTCATAAGGAACAAACTCAAAAACCTCAAGAATCGGTAATATTAAGATGGTCCACCAGAGAAAGGAGAAATATAATTTCGGATAATATTGTCACATTTCTCTAGGAACGTGAGAAAGACTGTGGATACTGGAAGATGATCTAATCAACTTCCGTCAGGCCATGGAAAGTTCTAGTTCTCAAAGTGGATTGATACAATAAATAAGGAGTATAAGTTTATGCAAGACAATAAAGTTTAAGAACTTGTCCCATTACCAAAATGTATGAAATCCATTGGTTGCAAATGGATATTTAGAACCAAGAAGGATTCGAAGGGTCATGTGGAGAGGTATAAAGTATGTCTTGTAACTTGTGACTTTACTCAAAATTTTGTGATTGATTTTAAAGAGTTTTTTTCTTCGATATCTTTGAAAAACTTATTTAAAATAATCATAGCACATGTTGCACATTTTGATCTTGAGTTACATCAAATGGATGTCAAAACGACTTTTCTTAATGGTAACATTGACGAAACTATTTATATGGTGCAGCCAGAAAACTTTGTGTCGAAAGATCCAAATAATATGGTTTGCAAATTGACAAAATCCATTTATGGACTCAAGCAAGCTTCTCGTCAGTGGTACTATAAATTTCACCAAGTTGTTACCTCGTTTGGTTTTGAGGTTAACGTTGTTGAAGATTGTGTGTATCACAAATTCAGTAGAAGTAAATTTTTTTTTTTTGGTTTTGTATGTTGATGACATACTGCTTGCCACAAATTATATAGGCATATTGCATGACACTAAGAAATTTCTATCAAATAACTTTGAGATGAAAGATCTTGGTGACGCCTCTTTTGTATTAGGAATTCAAATACACCGAGATCGTTCTCGAGGTATTCTTGGATTATCACAAAAGAGCTATATCATAAAGTGCTTAAAAGATTTGGCATGTAGGAATACAAACCAGGTGACACCTAGTCGCTAAAGGAGATAAGTTCAGTCTCAATCAGTGCCCTAAAGAATAGCCTTGAAATTAATAAAATACAATAGATTTTTCCTTCATGATCAGTTGTAGGGAGTCTAATGTATGCTCAAGTATGTACGCGTCAGGATATTGCGTACATATTAGGATGTTAGGCAGATATTTAAGCAAATATGGATGGATCATTAGGTAGCAGCCAAACTACTTAAGTAATTAATAGAGAACAAGAAATTATATGCTCTTTGTAGGAGATCGGATAATTCTGGAGATCATAAGGTATTTCGATTCCGATTTTGTTGGATGCCAACACATTAGGAGATCCACATCAGGTTATGCTGACTAATGGAGATATATTTTGGATGAGTATCAAACATGCACTCATAATTTCTTCCACTATGGCAGCAAGGTTTATAACATGTTGTGGGGCATCTATTTAGGGAATATGGTTGCAAAATTTTGTCACAAGGTTGTGCCTACGGTACGGTGTTGAAAGATCACATAAAATTATGGTGTGACAATAAATCAGCAGTACTGTATTCCAATAATAACAGAAACTTGTATAAGTCAAAGGATATTGACATAAAGTTTCTAGTAGTGAAGGAAATAATTCAGAATGGTTATAGTGTCCATATAGCACATTAGGACAAACTCCATGTTAGCGGATCCGCTCACAAAAGCATTATCACCCAGGGTCTTTCATGAGCATACTGCTCATATGGATGTTATCTTAATTAAGAATATGGCAATACAGTGGGAGTTTGTATTTCACTACACCAAAACAGTCAATTCGTAACACAATTTTTTTATAATTACTAATGGTTATTACCATGACAGTCTTGTAACGATAAAAACCGTCACAAAAATAAAAAATTGTTACTAAAATTCACCATCTTGATTTTTTTTCTTTTCTTATTCTCATTGACCCTAAAAACCGTTACAATGGAAAAAAAATTCCCTGCACTCATTTTCTTAATCGCAACATCCAAAGTGTGACAAGTGAGAAAATTTCAATTCCCGCACTAATTTTTCACCATTCACTCTCCTTCTCCTCTCCATGATCTCTCCTCCTACTCCTTCATTTCTTTTCCTCTACAAAAAATTAGGGCACCGAGCCTAAAAATTAGGGTTTGAGTTTCTAAGTCTCCGAGTCGTAGCTCATCGATGTCGACAACGAAGGGGAGCGGCAACAAAGAGGAATGGCTCTGAATCGCTCAGATCGGAGGAAGTCTCCGATATGTGACAAATGAAGGAGAGATGCAACATGATCTTGTAATCTTTTGGTACTACTGCTTCTTTTATCTTTCTCAATAGAATTGCCCCTACAGCAATTTTTTTATTACAACCTTTCTTTCTTCAACAAGATAGAGTCTGCAATTGGCTCGGTAGAAGCTGCTGTGGAGCAAGTTTTTTTTCCTTATGTAGAGAATGTTCTAGAGATGAATATAAAAAGCCTTTTGGTGCTTACAAATAATGAGGACTTGGTCTCATGAGCTAGGGCCATTGAGTTAGTTGGAGCCAATACTGCCTCATACTATCTGTGGGTTGGAGTTGCACATTACTCATTTTTGTGTATTAAAAAACAACATCATCTAATTTGTCTTATATATGATGGACTTTGCATTCGATTTCAGGGATTCTAGCAATATTTCTGAGATCTTAGATGATGGTTTCACATAGGTAAATTTTCTTTTCTAGCAGTTTTGATGTTAATTCACTCACTTTTAGGATTGGTAAACAATATATTTTGCTTGTTGTACCTCTGGCCTTTTCTTCGTGCAACCTTGATGATGCGTCCGGAGTGGATATTGACGATTGTGATTGTACTGAAAATGGATTTGGGGGTGGATGGGGTTGGGGGGAGGGTTGGGATATCTTTATATGAAGATACATGTGTTGAGCCACAGGTTTGAAATATTAGCATATGATACAGTTGATACCATTTGTATCTGTTTGTTCCAGAAGATAAAATATCACGTTGAATTATATTCTCATACTATGTAATATTTGCTACACGTATAGAGATACATACTCTGGCTTATTTGGTAGAATATTATGTTGAACTGTAAGTAAAAATTATTGCACATAAAACAATTATTGAGACGTTAAATATGAATTTCCATAGTTATCCAAATAGGTCGTGTATGAAACCTCCTCTGAGTACAAATATTTGGGAAGACAATTTGCTTAAAACTGTGCATAAGAAAGTTGTACATCATTTGTACAGACAAAGGAACTTTCAGATTAGCTAGAATGCAGTAAACAAGTGACACAAATTTGACTCTAGTTCTCAATAATGGCTTACTTCTTAAATCTACACCCTGGAGTAGCACTCTTAAGGCTCGAGTCTATGATTGATGTCTTACTAATCCAAATGTTTTCCAAAGAGAAGGGACCTTCAACTAGAGCTCATGTTAGACGGCAGATGAACATCTACTACAATATTGAGACATTCCGAAATGCATCTAGGCTGTTAGCAAGTAGAGCATCAAGGCTGATACTATCGCCACCAACAGTATTCTTCAAGGATGTGGTGGCATACTCCAGTGGACCCAAGGAGTCGGGCTGCATTCAACCATATGACCGAAAGGTGATCAGATTTGACATTGAAATACTAGTAAGGTTGTTTTCATAAGACTAAAGTGCAGAAAACTATTAGGTTGTTTGCACTTTTTTTTACATGGGCATCATATACACCATTTTCAGCTTCCTCTTTGTTTCATCATATGTTGATTATCTACAACCTAATTATTAGGTTATTGATTCTTTTGAACCTCAACATAACACCAATCTAACTGAGAGTCCATAGATTAATGTAAGCATCATTTCTTTTTATTCTGTTAGAATCTTAATTTGAATCAATTTAAAAAAATTGTGTTATGTCATGACCCCTCCTGATAACCACTTCATAGTTCCTATTGTCTACAAGGGATGATGAGATCAAATTATTTTGTGTTATGTCATGCTTTTACAACCTTATTTGCTTTTACACCCTTACCGATTGGTCTTTTTCATTCAAAATTCTCTACTAATTTGACTGGAAAAAAGACTCCCAACATCGGTATCGGATCGGAACATGTCAAACCATATTGGTATCAATTGTATCGTATCAGTATCGGCTGATACTGCAAACTACGATTGAAAATTCATATTACGTTCTCTTTCTTATAATTTCCTCATTGTATAACTATTCTCAAACATAATATTATATTTTTGTACACGAGCAATTGTGGAGTTTCAACTAGCGATTTTCATAAAAGCTGCTCAAGATGTTCTTACAAGCTCTGCCTAAGTTGTTGTCGAGAGATTCATGGGGGCAACTTGCTCTCGGAAGTTTATAAGCATGTCGAAAAAAACACCTAATGTTGGTTTGTCTACATTGAAGTTCATGGATATCTTTGGTTATCTGAGAGCTTATATTATGGTTTTGATTTGGATAGTCTAGTCTGAGAGGAATGTTTCCTATGGGTGGCTTTATTGGTTTGGTATATTGCAGTCATTCAAAATACTCTTAGCAAGTTGGTCATGAAAATGTTCAACGGGTAAACATCCTCTCTCTCTTTTGCTTCATCCAATTGGTGTATTGCAGTCAAATTTTTACTTTCACTTGCATATCACATGTATTCTTCTTGGATCATAAATAATGTTATCCATTAATCTGTCATATTTTTGTAAGCACATGCCATTGAATATGTGCTACAATTTATGGGAGTAATTTGTGGGATGAGATTATATGCCTAACTCAGCCTAACAGTTGACTGGGCAAAGTTTGGCCAATTTAATTCTACTTGGATTGTTAAACAAATTCAAAGTCTTAAAACCTAAAACTTTTAGATACCAATTAAATCTTAAGCCTAGTGCCTGTGTATACATATGTATGAATTAGGTCCAACTTTTCTGTGATAGAAGCCATACTTTGTACACCAACTTGACCATAAAAATCATGGAGTTGTGTTTGGATCCTATTATAGTTGAGTTCATGATTTTTCTTGTTTTCAACTATGAAGTATGAAACTCTCTCTCAACTGTACTTGATGTAAACCTGAGCCAAGCCAACTTGTAATATATTGCATCAGTTCTGAACTTGGCAAGTTGCATCTGTACCATTTGATCTTCCAGGTGCCAGATATGTTGCCCAAAGTTGTCTTAGTTATCTCTTAGCTTCTTTTTCAGAAATTCTGTTTGTTGCTTGCATATTTTTCTTTTCTCCTTGCTTGCATCTTGGTGCAATGTACGAGTCATGTATGTATTCTATATGCATGAATTATCAAGATAATGTAGTAGTTTGATTAAATTTTATGCATTTGTGTAATCATGTTAAGACGGACTACTTTTTAAATAAATTTCTTCACAAGTGTGCCAAGTTCGCATCTGTGTCCTGCGTCTTATCTTAGTTGTCATGTATTAGAGACATAGAAATGTCTGATATGGTACATAACCTAACCATCTTCCTTTTGTGCTTCCTACATGCCATATAGTGCTTGCTAGATTGAATCACTTTGAAGGGTTGATCTTTTATAGAACTAATTCAATGGGGGCTTTAACATGAAATGGCATTTTTTAGAATGACTAAGAAATTTCTTTTTTCTATATTTAACCGAAAAACTACCCTTCGTAAAAAATTTCCTTGAGGACAAGGGACCGATCGTAGACATTGACCCTATAGAGAATTCTCCCGTTATCATTAAGAAGGCATATGAATGCCTTATGTCTAGAGGTTCTATTTTTAGCTGCAAACTCACACAATAGTCCATTTGACTCTAGAGATCTCTTGAGAAGATTGCTCCCACGTGGATGAATGTTTCTTTTCATTCATGCATATCACTAAAAGAATACAATAGTATCACACCTTTTGTACTGGTTCTAATGTACTTACTTTGGTACCTTTATATCAGGCGATGCATGGTCCTCCTCTCTATATCCTAAAAGAGGTTTTTATAGCGCTCGGAATATTGGTAGTTCTTCTTTAACCTTATAATTATTAAGCTTCATGAATACCTTGTATTTACTCATTGAACTTATAAGCACATAGTTCTATGTTTGTGCAGTTGGGCTACCTTGTTGGAAGTATTCAGATTAATGAAGTTGGAGGATGGTGTTTCATGTACGGTTTTAGTGTCCCTATTGCAGTTCTCAGGGTAGTTCAAGGAAGAGGTTCACTGGAAGAATATAAAGAGAAGGTTGTTTATTACTTGGCAGAATTAAAGGGCCGTCAAGCTGGTGATAAAGCATCTGAGGTACAGATAGTAGATACTCTTGTCTCCTTGAAGCCTGCCTAATTTCGAGCAAGAACCTGAAGGTAGTGTCTTGGAAGTGTTTGAAGGAGCAAGTTTGAAGGCATTCATAATTGGAGGAGGATTGGTCCTAATATTACACTATCACAGGTAAGTACTAGTTTTTGGTTATTACATACATGGATTACTAGTGTTAGTTTATGCTAACATTGAACCAACTTGCGACATGAATTTTGGTTCTAGACATGGCAAGAAGAAAAACATTTTTCAGGGTTCAACCATCGGGATAACCAGATGAGTCTATATAACATGAGTTATTGTGGGAATTTTACTTGATAACTTTTTCTTCTTTAATCCTTGTTGTTCATTTTGTTTTTGTCACATTGTTTCTACTGAAGTATGGGCATAGTTGCTTAATTACTCAGTACTGAGTGCCAGTGTATCGTGGCCTTTATATAGTTTTTTTCCCCTGCTCTTCTTTATCATGAATATTTATAGATATCTATAGATGGAGATGGGAAATATATGCCATGTTCAATATGATGTAGATTAACTCTTCTTACCTGGGATTTTATATTAGTTACCTGATTCCTTTGTACCTTGATATATCTAGGCACATCTTCACATGAAGCAATATTGAGGTCATAGTGATCCTTAAAGTCTAACAATTTCAGATAATTAGTTCATTATATGCACATAATTATTGAGTTGATGAGATAATACAGATTGCTATGAGAATTCACTACTAACATCATTAATGTTTCATGGGCCATGATGATTGATATTGTTCATGCAAGGGAGGCCAACTACTTTCATGCTGAGAATGTCCTTGTGAGAGAAGGCTCTAAGCCCCAAGAAGTACGTACCTAGTCAACCCATCACCCCTCCTTCCTGGTCATTCCTCCTCACTAGTCCACACTCCCTCTGATCAAAGGATAGAGGAGGAGCCATCATCATCACCTCTTGGAGAGCAGCAACAACAGTTGTTTCTATTGCTGTTGCTATGCCATGAGAGAATCCAGATGTTGCTTCCTGATGTATAGTGAGAAATTCAGGTTCTTCATTGACGGTGCTCTCAAGTTGAGTATTTGAGATAGAGGAGGGAAAGATCATTACTTCAAATACAAAGGCAGCATCTATATGGTGTTTGAATACACGGACCATGATCTAACGGGTCTTTCAGATCATCCTGGCTTGCGGTTTACTGTACCTCAGATAAAGGTGTTATTATTTCTTGCAATTTTCTTTTTTGTTACTTCTATTTGTTGTCTACTAATGGTCCGTTTCGGTTTTTATTATAATAGTGTTATATGAGGCAGCTGTTAACTGGACTGCATTATTGTCATGTGAATCAAGTCCTTCATCGTGACATAAAAGTTTATTATTTAACTGTGTTCAGTGTTTTTAGGACATTCTTTATTTCTGAAGTTAGACGTGGCCATATGATGTTAAAGTTATAATGTTGTTGTTGTAGGGTCCAACTTACTAATTGATAATGAAGGAAATTTGAAGCTTGCTGATTTTGGCCTTGCACGTTCATTCGCAAGTGACCACAATGGGAATTTGACAAATCGTGTAATCACTTTGTGGTATAGGTAAATGTAGCTAACGGAAGCTATAGTGTTAAATTAGAAAAGAAATAATCATTCTGTTTACTGCTTTTCGAGGAATTTGCACCAGTCTTCAGATTTGATTGGTTTAGGTACATTGATTTGATCACAGACCTCCAGAACTCTTACTTGGAACCACAAAATATGGTCCAACTGTTGATATGTGGTCCGTGGGCTGTATTTTTGCCAAACATCTCTATGGGAAACCAATCTTGCCAGGAAAGAATGAGGTAAAAGATGATTCTGCATGAAAATTTGTTCTTATTTATATATGTTATACACATGGACCCTTGAAATTTGGGATCAAGGTTTGGTTTTTGTTGTGTTGTTGTTTTATGTATGTTATTTTTCATGACATGTATGTTACCTTTTGGTTTTATGGCTCTATATCTTGGTGATTGGAATCCTGTGGAAAATAAAAGGTAAAAAAGAATGGAAATATGCAAAATAAAATAAGTAAGTAAATAATTATCTACCTTTACATGGGAAAATTTTCAGTAGGAGATTATTGGTGTTGAATTTTGGCACCTTTCCCCTCTTTCACCAAAAGGAACCAATTCTTTATTGCATTTTTCTTTCTTCATTGCCTTGAAATGGTGATATCTGTATTTTGTTATGACATACCTTTTGCAACCACAAACCCATGCATAGGCAGTAGCAAAATCCTTTTCTCTACCTTTTAGGTGGGAAAACTTTCTGTGAGTGGAGAGGGGTAGTTATTTGGCACCATTTCCCTCTTTCTATTCAAAAGGAAGCTATTTTTTGCGGACTTTAATTTTCCTTCACTTACCATTGAGACAATAACTTCTTTTGTGTTCTGTGACAGATCTTTTGCAACCATAAACCATAGGATAGAGATCATATCTTCTGTGACCATAAAGGTTCGCTCTCGTATAATGTACTGCAAGATGGTGTCCGTATTGTGTCTTCACCCGTATCCATGTCCGTATTGATGCGATATAGGTGACTAATATAGTACCCATTTGAAAATGTCCATATGCCGTATCCATATTGTGATCTTATCCGTATCTCTGTCTGTATTCCTGCAACATAGTACCTTTACATGAATATATAGTGTGTGGGAGGTTCAGGTTCTCAGTATTGGTTTGTATAGTGAGAACACATTCTCAATACAATGTTTTCACATTATTGATGTATGTGCTCATATCTATGAATAGTTAATATAGTTTATTTAACAAAAACGTATTATTTTGGTAAATCCTATATGTAGAAAATATTTTCAAATGCTACATTTGAAATTTTCAGTGTTCTTCTAATGGCTCTTCAAAGGTCCTTAGCTATCTTTATGTATTACATTTGTAAATTTTCCCATTTTCACAGCTGTCTGGTCCATTTGGAAACCAATCTTGTTAACCTGCTGTAGTTTCATCTTCAGTTTAATTTCCAAACTGTTTTCATATGTAAAGCATATGTGCTGTCATTATGCCCTATGTTGCACAAACACGGACACGGATATGGATAACTACGTGATGGGGGTATGGGATACGGGCATTTTCAAATATGGACAGTGTAATCACTTATGTTGGTATGGATAAGGGTACGGACACGAAACGGATACGGCCACCATTTTCCGTGTCTGTGCAACTTAGAATTATACGTGATTCTTTATATCAGAATAAGTCATCACGAGAAAGAAGCATCCTCTAGTCAACTTGCTTCTCTAGTTATTCGTCAAAGTTCTACTTCTGTTTTGTTAACTTGCCAGCCATTTCCAGGCAAAATTCTTCAATGGAAAAATTTTCACTCTGAAAATGATTGAAAATAATCATGTTTCCATTTCGTCTTTTTCTTCTTTGGTTGGGTTCTACTTATATCGACTTCTGAAGATCATGAATCTATACTTAGTATCTGTGTACCTTATCTTTGATCTGTTTCTTTACTTCCCCTTTTTGTTATTTAGAGAATCTCGGCCAAGGATGCACTTGATGCAGAGTATTTCTGGAATGACCCATTACCATGCGATCCTAAATGGTTTCTTTCTTTGTTAGGCCCCCTTTAAAAGCTTTTTCCTTATGTAATCTCTTGCATTCAGTCGCGATGGAGAATAGTCAAGTTCAATTTTGTAACATTTATATTGGGTCTCTTTCTATTGACAGCTTACCGAAGTATGATGCTTCACACGAGTTCCAGACTAAGAAGAAGCGCCAACAACAGAGGCAACACGATGAGATGGCGAAGCGACAAAAACTGCAGCATCCACAGCCACATGCTCGCCTCCCTCCCATTTAACAAACATGAGGCCAGCCACATCCTCAGATCAGGCCAGGTCCCAGCCAGCCCATCCACAATCCCCAGCCCCATTCTCATTCCATTGTTGTTTTCATAAATTACAACACAAAGATGTAGAGGGAAAGTGTACCAACCTTCGTGTTGTCATTGAAACCAACAATGGAATGTTTCCTTATTAAAATATTAATGTATGGATGCTATTGAACATCCTGTGGTTTAGTTGCTTATTAATCAAATATTATGTGGTTTAATTACTAATTTGAATGGTTGAATTGTTATTCGAAATTATGTGGTTTTGTTTCTAGTTTGGAATGGTTGAATTATTATTGCAAATTATGCGGTTTAGTTACTTGCTCGGAATTGTTATTGAAAATTTCGTAGTTTAGTTATTGGTTTGGAATGGTTGAATTATTATGAAAGTGAAATATTATGAAATTGGATATGTGTTGTTTATTGTTTAGTTACCAGTTGAATGTAGTTTTTTTTTAAAATTTAAATAGTCCAATTGTAATGGTTATGACTGTGACAAATAGTGGAGAATAGTAACGAAAAAAATAATGTAGTCACAGTAAAAACTGTGACAAAACAAACTAACTACAACATTAATAACTGTGACAAATAGAATATTGGTCACGGTTACAACCATCACATAAATGGACTTCTATCACGGTTATAACCGTTACCAAAACAACTATTTGTCACGGTTATAACTGTGACCAAAATAAATATTTGTAACGGTTATTACCGTGACTAAATATTAACCACGCCCCACTAGTAACAGTTATTACCGTGATGAAAAATAATTGTCACGGTAATAACCATGGGTAATCTCCTATTATGGTGTAGTATTTTATGTATTTGGATGATATTTGGTTTTGGACACATTTATGTATTAAAGTATTTTGGATATTTATCTGATCAGATATATGGAAATTCAGTTCATTCTGTTTTCATTATGTTAAAGTATTGATCTCATTAAAGTTAAGGAGGACCAGTTGGAAATAGACATGTATTGATCACATTGCGTGTAATTTTTATGCTACGCATACATGATTGATCTAAGTCATTTAGCTATATTGGAATATGTGACCATTGATGGTTTAGTTACGCTATATGTGACGAAGGCCGCTTTGATCCTATATTGATATGGTTAATGGACGAGATTGTCCGGATATACCCTAAGGATTAAGATAGCAATTTATGAGCTCACTAAGGTTGACACAATTATAAGGTTACATATGTGGCCCAGTGGGAGATTGTTGGAATTATTCAATAATTAAGGGGCCACACATGTAAAATTAATTGTGTTTGGGCTATCAAAATAATTAAGCCAAATTAAAGTGGTCTATTTGGAAATTGGCTTAAGGGTATAATTGTCATGGAATTAATGTGTAGGTACCGGAGATAATTCTAATTTGATGAGGGGCCAAATTAGAAATATCAACACATATATAAATATGTGTATTCATTAGGGTTATGGTCCCCAACTCATGCGGCCACCAAAGAGAGGGTTTCTCTATTCTCTTTTTATCTCCATCAACAAAGAGAGGAACAAAGATTTCATCTTTGTTATTAAGGACCATAGCGGGTTGGAAGATCAAACCCCATAAAGAGACGTCTTCTTCAAGATCCGTCAAGAAAAGACAATTGGATTCAGGTACGCTTTCGCATTTAGTTTTGTTCTTCATCTCATGAATCGACAGGGTACAATATAATTCGAACATTGTCTTCTTGGTTAGCATTCTTCAACTTCACTAAATAATATTTCGATGCTATTATATACCTAAGAGCCATTAGAATATCATTTTCCAAAGAAAATATACGCTCCGACTTTCCATGTGTTTTTCATCACTCAATAGAGAAATATGTTCTAGAACCATGTCGTCATCTTAGGATTAGGAGTTCCAATACAACACTAATTATTGAGCTGGAAGAGAAAAATATTTTTTTTCTTCTTTTTAGTATACCCATAACATGAGATAACTTAGAACTTAAACTAGATGGGTTGCTACTACATTGAATTGTGCAACTAGGTAAATTCTTAATAATTTTTTCTGCATTTAAACTAATTAGAATATCTAAAGATTCTTTAAATCTTTTTTTACTACCAACATGAATGTTCATATTTTCATAAAATAATCTAAAATTATATTTATACCATCTAATTTAATTTTAGGATCCAAAACCGCAACTAAACAATATATTCTTCCATTTTAGTAACAATGTAGGCAAAACCCGAAATAAGATCAATATGATTTTTTTATGATCAATATTAGTTAAAGGAAAAGTTAGATAATAAACTATAGACAAAATAAGCAATGCTCTAAGATGGTTGTAAAAATTTTAAAATTTAAATAAAAATTATCCTTAGTTAATTGGCAATCATTTTTTTAAAACGCGTATTATACGCGAATTTTTTCGTATCTTACATAAACGTATAATATTTACGTACGTTTGAAAAATTTAGACTTGTACGCAAATTTTAAGCATGTGGAGTTTTAAACACGTACCGTACGAATTTTTAAAACATTCGGCCCAGAAAACTTGACTGAGAAACCCAACAGTTTTCACTTTCTTGACTCTTGCTGCTATTAAATATTAAGACCGACACAATTATCAAAAGAAAAGAAGAAAAAAATCTCACAGCTGTAACCAAAAAAAGAAACCTAAGAATCTTTGCACATGTTGCTTGCAACAATCAAAGAAAAATCTTTCGATTTTTCATCCTACTTTCACTTTCTTTTCTTTATATAATATTCCCCAACCTCATCTTATTCTCACACTGAACCCTTGTTTATGAAGGAGTAGAGGTGGGTGGGCCATATATATATATATATATATATAAAAAAAATAAAAAAAAAAAAAAAATATATATATATATATATATATATATATATATATATATATATATATATATATATATATATATATAAAAAAAAAAAATATATATATATATATATATGTCGAATTTTTAGTGCCGAATTTGTTCATATGAAACGTACTAAATATGAATTAAATCTAATTCGAATTTTTTTCGCTAGACGATTTTTTGACCGAATTTTTTACCGTATTTTACTTATATTATGCCGATTTATATTCGTACTTTTGTCGTCCCAAATTTTTTCTGTTTGCCGAATTGCTAACAAGGCTCCTGCCACCATGACATATGATAGAAAAGAGCGTCGATTATTAACTTCTTCATGAAGAGTAGTTACTACAAAATGAGACTTAGAAACAAAATACCAATGTCATTCCTTAGGCCGCTCCAGCCTACATTAGCTGTCAATAATTCATTCATTAGACAGATTGACTTCGGATCTATTGTATTCCTTTGGTCATTTTTTAAATTGCAAATATTTATGTATCAATAGGCTTTTATGTAAAGATCCACCCAATTAGTTTTTAAACGGGATATTTTAGCATATAAGCCCATTACAAATATAGAAACTATGATATACCCCCAGTTATTTAATTTTTTTTTTAAAATATCTCCATTCCTTTGTATACAACATTTTAAAATTTAAGATATACTTCCACTATTTAAACAAAATATTGAATATTTTATTCATAATAGAGATATTTGCTAATTTTTTAATAAATGAGGGTATATGCTAATATGTATATTTATAGTACGGACATTTGTTAAAATATATTTTTTTAAATTGCAAATATTTATGTATCAATATATAGCTCGGCTTCTTAGATCCATGCCAGACAGCATGACCTTCAATTTGCTGACATCGATCCCACCCATCCCATGTGTGTCGTTGGTAGGGATGGCAATGGGGCGGGTCGGGGGCGGGGACCATACCCCCATCTCCGTCCCCGAGTAGTATTCGAATTCCCATCCCTGTCCCCATCCCCGGTCGGATTTAAATTTTTATCCCCATCCTCGTCCCCATTTAACAATGTACTCCCCGTCCCCGCAACCTGCCCCATTAACACTTTTGGGAGTGGATTTTTTTGTCCCCGTTTGCCTTCCCGTTAATAATTTTTTTCTGTATAGTATAAACAATTTCATTGCAAAAAAAAAAAAAATTATAAGACATGTTGATAAAACATTGATTTAATAAAAATTATATCTAGTACTAGATAGATCATGAACTCATACAAATGTGTTGCACATATAAGTATAAGTAATCGGGATCGGGGATTTACCGGGGCGGGGAGTACAATACCCATACCTGGCCCCGAATACGATAGGGGATTTTGTTTAATCCCCATTCCCGTCACCATTCCCGTTTCTATATCCCCAAACTCGTCTCCATCGGGAAAAAAAAGTCGGGTCTCCGTCGGGTTCGGGGGAAGTTGCCATCCCTAGTCATGACACTACCACAACATATCTACAGACCAACGACACATGGGATGGGTGGGATCGATGTCAGCAAATTGAAGGTCATGCTGTCTGGCATATATAATGATACATAAATATTTGCAATTTAAATATACCAGTAGATCCGAAATCAACTTGTCTAATTAATTATTATTGCCATTTTGTTTCCAAGTCTAATTTTGTAGTAAGTACTCTTTATGAAGAAGTTAATAATCGACCCTCATTTCTATTATATATCCTGGTGGCAGGAGTACTTTTATTGCCATGTCCCAATTCTCTTCAACTGGATACTTGTCTTATTGTGTCTCCATTAGCTCAATTGTTGTGGTAGCCTTAGGATCATTGGAACTATATATTTTTCATATAATTAAACTGCTCTGGCCATAAATTTATGAATCATCCTTATGCTATTTTTGGGAAGGGAGGAAAATGGAGGGAAGGGAAATTTTGAGAGAAAAGTGGGTGGAAAATTAAAAGTTGTGATGTTTGGAAAAATGGAAAAGGAAAATGGAGGAGAGGAATTTGGAAAAAGGGGAAGGATCGCCCCGTGTTCTTGGAGGGTTTTCGCGATCCACTCGCACACTACTTTAACTATCTCAGCTTGGTCAGGTTCACCAGGTACGAGTGATATGGGAGGTAGTAGTGTCTTTGGGAAGACCTTCCCCTTGAACACCTTCTCCTCGGCAATGTGGCCTTCCAGAAATCCCATTTCTGACTAACTCACCAAATGAAAGAAGATGTGCACAAAGAGGAGGTATACAGAAGGCACACGTTAATTACTCGTAGGAATGGATGGTGGAAGAAGAGAATGAGGTGCTATATATATACATGTATACATTGTCCCACCAAATGTGTACATACTTTTGGAAGCTGTATGAAATAATAGGTAGGTGAGCTTCACGAGGATCCTTCAAATAGTATCTATGTTCTATTATTATTAATTAGTCGTTGAAATCATTTTATTGAAATCTTAAATCTCCAGAAGTAACATTTATAGCAATTAATAAATATGCACAAGTAACACGCAGTAGCAATTAAAGATCATTACATGCATGTTTATTACACAAACCTTCCTTACTTTGAAAATAATTACATGGACCTCTCCCATGTTTTATATTTTATATCATGGATTTTTACACTAACCATGTTTAGTTTTAAAGTAAAATATAAAGCAAATGTGAGGTCGTACTTATTTTCAAATAAGGGAGGTCATTCTAATACTCATAAAAGATTGTAGGGTTAGTGTATTTATTTCATTTCTTCACATCCAAGCCTTTTTTTATTGTTTTATGACAATCTTCAATATCGTCAAATTTTTGATATATTGAATCATGGAAATGAATCTAAGTCTGCAAGACTTCGTTTCTTCATTCTCAAATTTCTGAAGTGTCATCTTGAAGGGGAATGCCTTTTTAAACATTTTCCTTCACATCTGAACTAAAATTTTGAAAGTCTCGTTCATTAACTTTGGCACTCATCTCTTAAGTGTTTAGTCCATTTATATCATGAATAGAAACACAGACTTTCAGAAGCTTTTGTGTCATCGTGATTGTCTTCTTGGTTATAACATTCTTGAAGTTTCACTAAAACAATATTTCAATGCTAATGTCGACACAAGAGCTATTATAATATCATTTTCCAAAGTAGAAAGTATATGCTTAGCCTTTTCATGTGTTTTTATCACTCTAAATTAGAGAAATATGTTCTAAATGGTCATCATCTTAGGTTTATGAGTTCCAATACAACACTAATTCATGAGTTGGAAGATAAAATAATTTTTGATTATTCCTTTATAGTATACCTTTAACATGAGATAACTTAGAACTTAAACTAGATGTGTTGGTACTACATGAATAGTTGAACTAGGTCAGTTCTTAATTTATAATTTTTTTGTATATAAACTAACTAGAATATCTAAAGGTTCTTTAAGTTATATTTTTTACTACCTACCTAAATGCTCATATTTTCAAAAGTAATCTAAAAATATATTTATATCATATAGTTTAATTTTAGGATCCAAAACTGCATCTAAACAATATATTCTTCCATTTTAGTAACGATGCAAGCAAAACCCGAAACAAGTATACATGAATTTTTTTTGATGATCTTGTTGAAGTTAAAGAAAAATTAAGTTGGATAATAAACTCTTGATAAAATACATCTAATGCTGAAAATGGTTCTAAAAATTTAAAATAAAATTATCCTTAGTTAATTGGCAATCATTATTTTAATTTATATTGTTGTTGTATGTAATGACATCTTTATATTTAATATACAATTTAAACTTCAATATGTGGATTTTATCTGTATGGTACATCCTTCATAAATCTCCTAAATTCTAAACCTTGTTATGCACATAATGTTTTAAAATTGTGTCGTTTAATTGAGTGTTCAAATTTATTAGACATCTTCTAAAATTGGGTTGTCAAAATATTGATAGAGGAAGTATTATTAGTAGAATTATCAAAATAATAATGATGAATATTGTATTCATGTAAGATTCATAAGATGGCTCCACTAATTGTATTTACAGTATTCGGACATTGCAATTCTTTAACAAATATTTTGTTTTTTATAAGTCATTTTGCATCCAAATAATGTGTCATAACACAAATAGGATAAATTTTAAAAATAGTTTTCGAGGGGTGCTTGACTTGAGCCCCCCTGGCTAGCACCGGGCTATATATATATGTCCTCCATTAATCACTCGGAGGGACAAACAACTTGTGCAGAGTCTTTGTGATCACATTTTCTTCTTCTTCTTCTTCTTTCTCTAAGTCATAAGTCAGAAATGGGGTTTCTGGAAGGCCACATTGCCGAGGAGAAGGTGTTCAATGGGAAGGTCTTCCCAAAGACGCTAGTCCCTCCCATGTCACTTGTACCTGGTGAGCCTGACCTAGCCGAGATAGTGAAAGTCGAGCGCGAGTGGGTCAGTCAAACCCTCCAAGAGCACGGCGCGATCCTCTTCAGGATGCGCCGAGGACTTCTCGCGCGTCATAATGGCCCTTGGGTGGGACGAGTTCCGCTACACGGGCGTTGCCGGTGCCGATCGCATCAAGTTGGCCGAGAGGGTCTACACCGCCAGCGGGATCCCTCTCGACACCATGATTACCTTCCACCATGAGATGGCGATGGTATATATATAGATATAATATAATACATGTAACATTTATTTATCTTTGTTTTAATTACGCTTTGGTTGGCCATTGTAGATGAGGAATTTCCCTCGCAGAGTCCTATTTTTCGATCAGCAGCCAGCAGCAGCAGGCGGTCAGACGTCGTTCATTCCGAGCAACATCCTAGTGGAGAAGCTGCAGGAGGAGATGCCGGAAGTGGTGGAAAAGTTCGAACAAGACGGTATCATGTACACACTACATACCAAATCTAAATACATCGGTACCTCCACCATTGACACGGAGTGCACCGTTTGGCAACGGATGCTCAAAACTACTAATCTAGTGGAAGCAGAGAAGAGGTGAATATATATGCATACTTAAATTTTCATTAGTTATATATAAAAGTTTCAAAAATTTACTTATTTCCATTGGTGACTTTGTAGGGCACTAGAAATGCTAAATTGTGACAAAGTCAAGTTCAACAACGACGGATCTGCAGACTTCACTTACCAGATGAAACCCATCCGGAAGTACAACAATAAGAGGGTTATGTGGCCCAGGTTAAAGAGTTATGAGATTGGCGATAGGGAGACAATCGTCACCTATGGAGACGGAAGTCCTATTCCATCGGAGGCCATTGAAACCATCGAAAAGATTTATGTGGAGAACTGTGTCGATATTAACTGGCAAAAGGGTGATATAGTGTTGGTGGACAACCTAACGCCCTCGGAAGCCTCTGCGGGTTGTGTTGGTTTCAATCTCAAACTGAACTAGACGAAATGGGCCATTTCGTTATGGATGATTATTTTATGTCGTCGTCGTCGTCGTCGTTGTTGTTATTGTCGTTGTTGTTATTGTCGTCAAAGGAAAATGCCCAAAAATAGGTGTCGTCATCCACCATCAATTCAACATTGTATTAGAGTTGGGTTTGTGAAAATCAACGTACGAACATCTTGATTATCCTTATCATATATAAGGCCAAGAGAGGATCCAATGCTTATTATAAGATGGGATATAGCCATTTTGATTATCATTTACTAATGGTCGGCATATGCGTTGTGTGTCCAATATTTTTTTTTGAAAATATTAATATGTAGATCTTTAATTTATTATTCAAATCTCTCAACCTCAACAATTACTTTAAATAATGTGAATTAAATCCACTCATTGATGGCGAGTAACATGTAATGTAATGAGGATATTTTTTTTGGCAACAGATCAGGAAAATTGTTCCCCCAAAGCAAAAAGACTGCGAAAAACTGAGCAATGAAAATGCACAAACTAATTTGTCAAAATCACATAAGCGCCAAACGTAGACACAACAGTTTTGACGTGAAAAATCCTTGCAAGAAAAATTATGAGACAATCGGAGTCCAACCCTGAAAACCTCCACTAATGGAATAAGAAAGTACACAGACTCCTTACAGACTTCTCACCGATCCAAACGGATCATCATATAATTACTTAATTGGAGGAAAATAAATAGAGACTCCGAAGAACAAGAGATGACGAGAATGATTATCCAAAATGATCACACCTTCACAATAGCCACCAATCCCACTTTCTCTCTAATAGTTGTAAAGCATCAAATTGCATAGATTAGGGTTAGCAAAGTACCTATATAATTCTCTCAATCCTACAACAAATCTAGACCATTGATTTGATCAAATGGTGAAAATATACTCCCAAAATTTGTACAGCCTGACGACTTGTCACGCCCAGTACCAAAATACGGAGACGGACTAGACCAGCTACTCCATATGAGGTATTCAAACGTCATACGGCGATCGTTGTTGTCAAGAGACAAGGGGGTATATGCTACATTCAAGTCACCTATGGTCACACAGAACATCTACGCCTCAATCATTCAAGCAAGAAAACATCAATTAATGAACATATAAGATAAAGCAGTAAGGCATCCCTGACGCTTCATCAAAATGGTCATGGGGTTCTAGCTTTATAAGGTAGCTATCCCAGAGAGTCAAAGACACATAATTGTATTCAGCTGCAGTCTGATTTAATTTCAATTGTGCAAAAGACAAAATTTTTAGATTAGCCGGCTAAACAGGTGCCGGTGGCTAAATGCCAGGACATAAATAACGATACAAGAGTGGTGGAGAAGAAACCCACTCGAGTCTTCCGTCAGTCATGCTCCTAGTATGCACCATTGACGTCAGGAAAGAAAGTCGGATCCTCAGGCTCTGCTACGTGATCTGGCCAAACAAAACCAGCCGGGTCAGCCCCGAAATAGCAAGTACCACAAGGAAGCACAAAAGAGTGTGATAAAACCCAGTCATAAAATAATAATAATAGTAAGCTTCCGGTCGTAACCTCGGTCCACAGCCTGTCCTAACACGATAGACCAACCCAACAACCAAACAAGGACATGGGTTGGACCACGCACCATGACAGTCTGTGTCCCTCGACTACTCGCGGAAGGCCCAAGCACAGTCAAGTTATTCTTCAAGCGGCCATTCATTCCTGCGACTTTCTATGTTTGGCGGAGTTATCCCCGTTATACTGATTAAAAGGAATCCTCAGATCGTGTCAACCCAGCAGGGCTAGCCAAACCATAAGACTTATAACACTTTGATTATGCACCAGTCCCCCGAAGGGCTACCGTACTAAGATATTTAACACATAGCTCGTAGGAGTCGGATATAGCTATTCGCTATAGGAGAATAAAACCATATCCGTGGTGGCCAACCCGGCACGTCAGGACGGGACCTGGGGTGGCTAGTATGGCACGATCTCGGGATTCTTTCCACCCAATGCATCTACTAAGTTAGTTGCCTAGTTAATCCCTAGGTTATCCACAGAGTTCACATGTCGTGGTCACATGTTGACTCCCTTAGATGTCGTACATCGTACGAGTACTCCAAGAAGGGATCCGTACTGGCTCAAGGATTCGTACGTATGTTTTCCCCTTCCTGGTGTAATGTAACACACAACACATACCACGTCATTACGATCGACCATTACTATGTAAATGCTGGACTCTTGGGAGTACTGGCAGGTATCACGAATGAACACTTAGCACGTAGGATAGCACCTCGGTGCTCACATAGGTTGTACCGTTGTACACACATAGGGTCATCCAGCCTTCACATAGGTAGTCAGACTAGAAATGAAGACTAATACACAAGAGAACATGCGGCCATGACTCATGCGGCTGGAAAATGCCGGCGCATGCGGCTGGAAAAAGTCATGCATATGTGGCCCGAAAGAAAGGGGCGCATGCGGCTCAGGGAGCTACGTCCCATGCGGCTAGAGAGTCGCTGGGCCTATGCGGCTGGAACTGCCAGCGCCATGCGGCGGCTGTAAAAAATGGTCAAGGCGCATGCGGATGGAGGGTGATATCTCATACGGTTGGAGAAGAACAAAGTTCATGCGACTGGAGAAGAACAAAGTCCATGCGGCAGCGTTCTAACATAGACTTCTGCGGCTCAAATGCTTATGTGGCTACCTTTCTTATGCGGCTGCGAAGTGCCATGCGGCCGAAACTGTCCAATGCTATGCGGCTCAGACGCTCATGCGGCTGAGAATTGCACATGCGGCTGCAATGCTCATGCAGCTGCTTGCTCCTGCGGCTGGGAACTGCTCATCTTCCCTGCCAGAGCCTGCGTAGGCGAACCACGGAGAACCCAGATGTTGTTTCGGCCATAACTTTCTCCAAACAGGTCGGAATCTATCTTTACAAAGGTTAAAACTGTGTAGAATCAAAATTCCTACAACATAGGACCATTGGTTTTCGAAAATAGCCAAGTTTGATAGATCAAAACCATGAAAACCCATAAAATCCTAGATTTTAGGAACTTAGATCTACTCAAACCTAGCCATTAAAATCAAAGATTTCAAGAACTAAACTTGTAGAGAATGAAGAGATGAACAATATAGACAAATAAAATCGAGTAAAAATCAAGAAAGGAAAAATACACTAATCTCCACTTTTGAGCAAGTTGTACTTGCCTGTGGAGTGGTAGTTGAGAAAATGGAGGAGTGAATGAAGAGAGGAAGAGTGGGAAAGAGATATTAAATAGGGGTTGGGTTGGTTTAAGAAAAACCTAATCCCTAACCATTAATGATAAGGCTAAAAGGGCTACATGCCATCATTAATAAATAATAGACAAAATTTATGCACATGCTAAATACGGATACCATCTACAGAATTCATGAAGATTACGTATATCGGGATCGGGAGTGACATCTCTATCCTCCTTAGAAAAATTCCGTCCTCGGAATTTCAGCCAAGATAAAGATAGAGGTATCCAGGCAAGTAAGGTACAATTTCAAACTACGTAAGCAACCTATCATTAGCAATCATTGATCATACATTTCAAAATCTACCAAGGCATGAGGAGAAACATACCTTCCGAGTCGAACAAGTGCGGATACCGAGATTTAATCTCGTCCTCGCGCTCCCAGGTCGACTCTCCCGGAGAGTGATGGCCCCAAGCGACACGGACAAGGCTAATAGTCCGGTTCTTGAGCACCTTCTTTCGCCGGTCCAAAATAGACACGGGTTGTTCCTCGTAAGTTAGGTCGGCACCAACGACTAACTCCAAATAGTCGATGACATGACTCGGATCCGGGATGTACCCACGTAACTGAGATACATGAAACACATCATGTACTCCAGATAGCGAGGGAGGAAGGGCAAGCCGATAAGCAACATCGCCTACCCGAGCAAGAATCTCAAAAGGACCAACGAATCTCGGACTAAGCTTTCCTCGAGTTCCAAATCTAATGACACCCTGAGTCGACGAAATCTGCAAAAACACTTGGTCACCGACACCAAACTCTAGAGGTCTTCGATGCTGATCTGTCCAGTGGCGGTATCTGTCTTGCGCGACTCGAAGCCGCTCTCTGATCAACTTGACTGTTTCTACGGTCTGTGTGATCATCTCTGGTCCCAACAATTTTCGTTCGCCCACATCGTTCCATGCCAAAGGGGACCTGCACTTTCTTCCATATAATGCTTCAAACGGCGCCATCTGTATACTTGCCTGATAACTATTATTGTAAGAGAACTCTACTAAATGAAGATGATCTTCCCAAGTTCTGCCAAAGTCTAAGGTACAAGCCCGTAGCATATCTTCCAAGGTCTGAATGGTTCTCTCCGATTGTCCGTCCGTCTACGGATGATAAGCTGTGCTGAACCTCAACTTGGTGCCCAGGCTTTGGTGTAAACTTTGCCAAAAGTGAGAGGTGAACCGTGTGTCTCTATCTGTTACTATACTGACTGGAATACCATGCTGCCTCACAATCTGCTTCATATACATTTCTGTCAGCTTCTCAGTAAACTGCCCTACTCTGAAAGGAAGGAAATATGCAACCTTCGTGAGCCAATCCATGATTACCCAAACTGCATTTCGGCCGGTCGGAGATCTAGGTAAACCTGTCATAAAATCCATCGTGATGTGCTCCCATTTCCACTCCGGAATGGAAAGCCGCTGTAACAATCCTGCTGGCCTCTGCTGCTTCGCCTTCACTTGCTGACACACTAGACATCGGGATACGAATCTCGCTATCTTCCTCTTCATACCATTCCACCAAAAGTGCTGCTTCATATCCTGGTACATCTTTGTGCCTCCGGGGTGAATAGAATAAGGGGAACTATGAGCTTCTGCCATAACTTCATGTCGTAGGTCTCCATCTGGTACACAAAGACGGTTTTCGAACCTGAGTATACCATCCTCATGGATTACTAACTCCTTTCTGAGACCTGACTCACACTCCGATCGAAGCTTATGGATTCGCGGATCCTCTGCCTGAGCTGCTCTGATCCTTTCTACTAAAGTGGACCGAATCTGCAAACTGGCCATAACTCCTATATCTTGCGGCAAGATCACTTCAATTCCTATTTCCTGAAGATCTTCTAAAATATGCCTCTACGTGGTTAGAATGAATGCACCACCTCTCCTGCTCAAGGCATCTGCTACCACATTTGTCTTGCCTGGATGATACTGAAGATTTACATCAAAGTCTTTCAACAATTCCAACCACCTCCTCTGTCTCATGTTCAGGTCCCTCTGGGTAAACACATACTTTAAGCTCTTATGATCAGTGTAAATCTCCACTCGATCTCCATATAAGTAGTGCCTCCATAACTTAAGCGAGAATACTACAGCTGCTAATTCCGGGTCGTGAGTTGGATAGTTCTTCTCATGATCTCGAAGCTGTCGAGATGCATATGCTATCACCTTTCCATGCTGCATCAATACACATCCAAGCCCCTTCTCGGATGCATCATAATACACTGTAAACCCTCCCGATCCTACTGGAAGTGTCAAGATCGGGGCTGAGATTAATCTCTTCTTCAACTCTTCAAATGATGTCTGACACTCTGCCAACTCTACGTCCTTACGCGTCAAATACGTCAAGGGTGCCGAAATCCTGGTAAAGTCTGCCACGAATCTTCTGTAGTAACCTGCCAATCCCAAAAAACTACGCACCTCTGCTACCGTCTTCGGAACTGGCCAATTCTCTACTGCCTCAACATTTTTCAGATCTACAGACACTCCTGCTCCAAAAATAATGTGTCCCAGGAACGAAATATGATCCAACCCGAACTCACATTTGTTAAGCTTCGCATAAAGTTGATGCTCCCTCAAGGTCTGCAAAACTATCCGAAGGTGTTTCTCATGTTTCTCCTCACTACTGGAATAGACATGGATATCGTCTATAAACACTACTACAAACTTATCCAAATAGGGCATAAAGATGCGGTTCATCAAATCCATGAATACTGCTGGAGCATTAGTCAGTCCAAATAGCATCACCAGAAACTCGTAATGTCCATATCGTGATCTAAAGGCTGTCTTGGGTATGTCCTGCTCCCGGACCCTCACTTGGTAATATCCAGGTCGAAGATCAATCTTAGAGAAGATGCAAGCCTTACTCAATTGATCAAACAAGTCATCAATCCTTGGTAACGGATATTTGTTCTTCACAGTTACTGCATTCAACTGTCGGTAATCAATGCACATCCGCGTCGATCCATCCTTCTTAGGTACCAAAATCACCGGTGTTGCCCAGGGCGAATTACTTTCTCTGATAAACTGTTTCGCCTTCAATTCTTCTTCATGCTGGTACAACTTGTCCAACTCTGACTGCGACATCCTGTAAACTCTACCGACCTTTGGCTCTGTCCCAGGATTCAGCTTAATGCAAAACTCCACATCTATGACTGGTGGCAAACCTGGAAGCTCATATGGAAATACATCGACAAACTCTCTGACTACTCTGGGAATCTGCTCCTGCTCTGACAATGCTTCTGCAACGATGCCCTTGGGTTGATCCTCCAATGATCGAACAAAGACAAACTCCTTTACGCCAGGTACATTAAATACTACCTTACCTCCCCGACAATCTATCGTCGCATGACTGTCTCTCAACCAGTCCATGCCTAGGACAACGTCAAAGTTGTCCATAGGGAACTCAATCAAAGATGCGGGCAATAATCGCCCGCTCACTATTACTGGACACGCTAAGCATACTCTGCTAACTCCTACGAGACTATTACCAGTGAGTATATTCATCCTCTCTGGCATTGCCTCGAATTTTAATCCAATACGTGTCGCAAATCGTGCAGATATAAAAGAGTGGGTAGCCCCCGAATCAAACAATGCTACTGCAGGAAAAGAGGTAACATAAATATTACCTGCAACCACGTCGCATGAAGCTAGCGCATCCTCCAGTGATAATGTGAAGGCCTGGCCATGGCCTTGCTGAGCTCCCTCCTGCTGTCTTCCTCGATCATGCTGTCGCTGCAGCCTCTACGGATCTTCCTGGTTCTGTGTCTGGCGGTACATCTGAGCCTGCGTAGGTAGACGCTGGGCTAGCGGCCTTACGGCCAATGCTGGCCCTCTGCTCGATGCTGGCCCTGGAGATGGCAATGTCGGAAACTGCTGAACTGGCCCTCCTGGCCTCTGCATCATAGGACAATTGGCAATCCGGTGGTCTGGACTGCCACACCTCATACAAAACCCATTAGCTGAACGACACACATCCCTAGTGTGCCCTTATTTACCACAGTAAGTACATCCAATAGGCGCCCCCTGGCATTGCTGCTGGTTTCTCGGCTATTGATGCCGAACTGGTGCTGATATCTCAGATACTGCCGTCCTCCGCGGCGCTCCTAACTCATGAATACGGATGCCGGGCGCTGGCGCCGATGTTCGCTGTACTGCTCCTCCGCCCCTGCTCTGAGAGTGAGTCCTCTTCTGGCCCCCATGCCTTGTCACCAGCCTTTGTTGGGTGAGTTCATTCCTCCGGGCTGTCGTTAAAATGGCATCAAAATTCTGATAGTCGTGCCCCTCTACAAGCTGTAGAATTTCCAAATGAAGTCCCTGTTGGAACCTCATCGCCTTCTCTAGCTCTGTAGATACCATCGTCGGTGCAAACCGACTCAGTCTGCAGAACTCCGCTGCATATCCATCCACCGTCCTCCCAGCCTGCTTGAGACTGATAAACCTCTGCTGAAGCTCATACCGTGCTACTATGCCAAAGTATTTGTCCTTGAATCTGGTACAGAAGCTATCCCAGGGAACAGGACGCCTCAGCCCAACCTCTTCTGATGCCCACCAATCGCAGGCGAGATCCTGAAGTATCAGTCTGACCTAGTCAACCTTCTCTTCTGCTGGAACCTTAGCTGCAGTCAATATGGCCTCAGTATCCTGAAGCCATGCATCTGCCGTAATGGCGTCCTCCGTGCCGTCAAAATATCTCGGGTTAAATCGACAAAATCTTCCTGATGCTCCCGAATCATTCCTAACACTTCTCTCAAGGGCCAATTGCAACCCCTGATTCAGTAGCACATTCTGCTCCTGCTGTCGGGTCTGCTGTTGCTGATGGGATGCCACTTGTTGCTGCTGAGTAGCCAAGAATCCCCGGATGACCTCCAGGAGTGCTACAGCATCAGGTACTGGCGTTGCTGCTGGTACCACGGGAGGTGTAGGAGTTTCCAGAACCGACGGTTCCACCGGCTCTGATATCACTTCCACTCGGATCTGATCAGGAGATTGCACTCCTTCTGGTTGTTGCCCCGTCGAGCCATGCTCTACTGGTTGTTCCTCCATGTTGGCCTCGCCAGCTACTGAGAAAGAAGTACCCCTATATGGAAAGGCATATGCTATTAATTGTCAGGACGAGGAAGATTCGAGGATACAATTCAGGGGATCAATCAAGGTGAGGAAAGAGAAATTGAAACAAGAGATTCAAAGGGAACAAGTTTTGATTGAGACTCCTATAATAGTATCACCCCAAAAGTCTGAAAAGTCAGACCTGCATGGGCCACCAATAAAACCTTGTCACGCCCCAGTACCAAAATACGGAGACAGACTAGGCCAGCTACTCCATATGAGATATTCAAATGTCATACGACGATCGTGGCTGTCAAGAGACAAAGGGGTGTATACTACATTCAAGTCACCTATGGTCACACAGAACATCTACATCTCAATCATTCAAGCAAGAAAACATCAATTAATGAACATATAAGATAAAGCAGTAAGGCATCCCTGACGCTTCATCAAAATGGTCATGGGGTTCTAGCTTTATAAGGTAGCTACACAGAGAGTCAAAGACACATAATTGTATTCAGCTGCAGTCTGATTTAATTACAATTGTGCAAAAAACAAAATGTCTAGATTAGCCGGCTAAACAGGTGCCGGTGGCTAAACGTCAGGACATAAATAAAGATACAAGAGTAGTAGAGAAGAAACCCACTCGAGTCCCCCGCCAGTCATGCTCCTAGTATGCACCATTGACGTCAGGGAAGAAAGTCGGATCCTTAGGCTCTGCTACGCGATCTGGCCAAACAAAACCAGCCGGGTCAGCCCCGAAATAGCAAGTACCACAAGGGAGCACAAAAGAGTGAGATAAAACCTAGTCATAAAATAATAATAATAGTAAGCTTCCGGTCGTAACCTCGGTCCACAGCCTGTCCTAGCACGATAGACCAACCCAACAACCAAACAAGGACATGGGTTGGACCATGTACCATGACAGTCCGTGTCCCTCGGCTACTAGCGGAAGGCCCAAGCACAGTCAAGTCGTTTTTCAAGCGGCCATTCATTCTTGCGGCTTTTTATGTTTGGCGGAGTTATCCCCGTTATACTGATTGAAAGGAATCCTCAGATCGTGTTAATCCAGCAGGGCTAGCCAAACCATAAGACTTATAACACTTTGATTATGCACCAGTCCTCCGAAGGGCTACCGCGCTAAGACATTTAACACATAGCTCGTAGGAGTCGGATATAGCTATTCGCTATAGGCGAATGAAACCATATTCGTGGCGGATAAGCCGGCACGTCAGGACGGGACCTGGGGTGGCTAGTATGGCACGATCTCGGGATTCTTTCCACCCAATGCATCTACTAAGTTAGTTGCCTAGTTAATCCCTAGGTTATCCACAGAGTTCGCATGTCGTGGTCATATGTTGACTTCCTTAGATGTCGTACATCGTACGAGTACTCCAAGAAGGGATCCGTACTGGCTCAAGAATTCGTACGTATATTTTCCCATTCCTGGTGTAATGTAACACACAACACATACCACGTCATTGCCATCGACCATTACTATGTAAATGCTGGACTCTTGGGAGTACTGGCAGGTATCACGAAGGAACACTTAGCGCGTAGGATAGCACCTCGGTGCTCACATAGGTTGTACCGTTGTACACACATAGGGTCATCCAGCCTTCACATAGGTAGTCAGACTAGAAATGAAGACTAACACACAAGAGAACATGCGGCCATGACTCATGCGGCTGGAAAATACCGACACATGCGGCTGGAAAAAGTCATGCATATATGGCCCGAAAGAAAGGGGCACATGCGGCTCAGGGAGCTACGTCCCATGCGGCTAGAGAGTCGCTGGGCCTATGCGGCTGGAACTGCCAGCGCCATGAGGCTGGAAAAAATGGTCAAGGAGTATGCGGATGGAGGGTGATATCTCATGCGGCTGGAGAAGAACAAAGTTCATGCGGCTGGAGAAGAACAAAGTCCATGCGGCAGCGTTCTAACGTAGACTTCTGCGGCTCAAATACTTATGTGGCTACCTTTCTTATGCGGCTGCGAAGTGCCATGCGGCCGAAACTGTCCAACGCTATGCAGCTCAGACGCTCATGCGGCTGAGAATTGCACATGCGGCTGCAATGCTCATGCGGCTGCTTGCTTCTGTGGCTGGAAACTGCTCATCTTCCCTGCCAGAGCCTGCGTAGGCGAACCACAGAGAACCCAGATGTTGTTTCGGCCATAACTTCCTCCAAACAGGTCGAAATCTAACTTTACAAAGGTCAAAACTGTGTAGAATCAAAATTCCTACAACATAGGACCATTGGTTTTCGAAAATAGCCAAGTTTGATAGATCAAAACCATGAAAATCCATGAAACCCTAGATTTTAGGAACTTAGATCTATCAAACCTAGCTATTAAAATCAAAGATTTCAAGAACTAAACTTGTAGAGAATGAAGAGATGAACAATGTAGACAAATAAAATTGAGTAAAAATCAAGAAAGGAAAGATACACTAATATCCGCTTTTGAGCAAGTTGTACTTGCCTGTGGAGTGGTAGTTGAGAAAAATAAATGAAGGAGTGAATGAAGAGAGAGAGTGAGGAAGAGATATTAAATAGGGGTTGGGTTGGTTTAAGAAAACCCTAATCCCTAACCACTAATGATAATGCTAAAAAGGCTACATGCCATCATTAATAAATAATAGACAAAATTTATGCACATGCTAAATACGGATACCGTCTACAGAATTCATGAAGATTACGTATATCGGGATCGGGGAGTGACACGACTGAATTCGATCTGACAAGGCATAAATGTTTTGTCCAATAATGACCGAATTTGGACCTAGTACGATCGCCTCATGCTAAATTTTTTTGACTGAAACTGACCGAACTTGGACCGAATACGGTCATGTCTTGGTAGATTCTCAGAATGCATATTCTAAACTCTACTTCAACGCCTTCTGCTTCGCGAGATTCTCTGACACACGGATGACGCTCGTCGCACTCTGGAGTATTATTTACATAGTTAGAAATCCCACCCGATGTAAGCCCCTTATATTCTATTTTTAAAATTTCTAAATTTCTAAATTACAAATTTTAATAAAGAATTATATAGCAAGTATATAAAATATATAAAAAGTTACTATCACATTAAAGTACTACTAATAATAATGATAAATAGATAAAAATAAATTTGTTTCAACCTTCATATAATTAACCTAATCCTAAATTTATCTTATCCTAAAACCAACCTAATCCTACCAGAATACAATACCTAATCATATTTTGATTCTTTTTTGAAAAAAAGGAGGTTTTATTGACTAAACAAGGGAAGCAATTTCTACATAAGAAGCGCATTCATCAGCTAACAGCTGGGCAATACAATACGGGAAGAAAGGAAAGTGGAAACAATATTGTTTTGTAGACCATATATTGCCAATGTATGGGCCACCTTGTTCACCGACCTTCTTACAAACAGAAACGTAGGGGGGTGTTGTAGGTACTTCATCTTTGATAGATTGAATCAAGTCAGTCATCTTCCAAGGAATAAGCGTGGTATGGCCTCCGAAAATTCTATGTGTTGTTAACGAGTCTCCTTCAATTGCGATCTCCTCTGCGATGAAATGGATAGCAAGATGAAGATTATGGTGGATAGCATGGACTTCAACCTGTAATCTATAGTCATAGCTGTACGAGAGAGGAAAATACCAGTTTTTTGCTTCCAAAACCTTCCTTTTGAGTCCCAAGCATTAGCTGCAGCTGTAATAGCTGGTGAGGATATAGCGTCATCCATATTAATCTTTATAGACCTCTCTGCAGGTGGTTTCCAGAGATTTTACACGGTAGCTGCGTAACAAAATTCCTGGGCCTCTTTCATACTGTCAGTACGACCCCTCGTATAGGCATTAAAGGTAGACACAACATGGTTAACAATATGTTGGGTGCATGGAGCTATATGGCGAAATATGCATTTACCTCTAGCTTTCTAGATTACCCACAAAATAGAGGTGCCCAACCGGAAAGCCTCATAAGCCTGTGTGTCATTTAACCGGTATTGAAGGAGGGTCCATCCACCCGCAATCCAACCGGACTAGCAAACCAAACTGCTCCAGCAATTTGACAGTGCAAGAATATATGGTTTGTATCTTCGTCGTAGAGAAGACAAAAGGGACACAGTGGGTTCGTGAGGGGGAGCCTCTTGTTGATAAAAGTAGAGGAAGAGCATTGTTCCACAGCCTCCATATGAAGAACTACACCAGTAGGGAAACGCTTGTCATTTTCCATAGCTGCTTCCACTTGATAGGGTTCATAGAGATAACTGAACTGTAAGGTGACTATCTACGGATAGTTTCATACAGTGCTTTAGTTGAAATGAGTAGAATTTCTCAGATAATTTTATTGATGGGCTCCTGTCACTACTTATAGAGAGTACACCTCATCTTCACAATACAACTTCCGATGTGGGACTAAAGTCCCTTATTAGTTCTCAACACTCCCCCTCAAGATGGACGATAGATATTAATCATCCCCATCTTGTTACATAGTTTTGACAGACTCAATGAACTAAGACCCTTAGTCAGACAGTCTGCAACTTGTTTTTCTGAGCGAACATGGTCAATCTTCAGTATCCCTTGTTCCAGCTTCTCCTTGATGAAGAATCGATCGATCTCGATGTGTTCTGTCGTGCTGAACTGGATTGTTATCTATACTTATTACAGCTTGACTATCGCTTAGAAGATGTAGTGGTGCTCCATTATCCAGCTTCAACTCTGTCAGCAGTGCCCTTACCCATAGCAACTCCGACACTCCCAGAGCTATTGCCATGTATTCTGCTTCAACTGTCGACCGTGCTACCACTGGCTGTTTTTTGCTTCTCCATGAGACTAGGTTTCCTATGATTTTCTAACAAGCATTTTCCTCCATGATATGTCGGATATCAAGAATGCTCGACCAAGTAGGGGAAGCTCGACAAGTAGGGTTCCCACCAGAAAGATCTATTCTGCAAGTAGACATCTTTAAGGAGCTGAGCCCAAAATAGATGTGGGTTTGCAAGAAATCTATAAAGAAGTTTGTCGACTAATGAATCATTGACCTAAGCTGGATTTCTGAAAGCAAGGCCACCTTCCCTCTTTGATTTGGTGAAGTTGTCCCAAGCAAGGAAGTGCATCTTCCTCTTTGTTGCATCATGACCCCACCAGAATACTCTATGTTGAAGCCCCAACTTACGAGAAATGGCTTTAGGAACTTTGTAAGTCGACATAAAGTAAATAGGAATGGAGCCTAGTGTAGATTTGATAATAACTGGCCGACCTGTATGTGAAAACAATTTGGATTTCCAACCATAAAGGCCAGTGCAAACTTTTTCTAGAAGGGCATTATATATGGAGATCCGGCCTTTGGAAAGAAGAAACAGATGAGCCACTACGCGACACATGTTGGATAACTGAAGTATAGATGCTAGATCCTGCTATACTTGGGGTAAGACTCGTTTACTAAAATGAATTCTAGACTTCTCGTAGTTGATCTACTATTCCGACCAGGAGGAGAAGACATTAAAGATAGATTTAACAATCATTAAGGAGGATGGGGAGGCCTCCCAAAAATGAAAAATCATCTGCGAATAGTAGATGAGATATAGATGGAGTATACCGACTGATACGAATGCCGCAGAAAAGGTCGTTCTGCTCGTAGCAATAGAAAAGTCGAAAAAGTACCTCGGAGCATAGTATGAAGATGTATGGGGATAGGGACATCCTTGTCGAATACCTCTCTTCGGAGTGAAGAAACCTTCAGGGGCCCCATTGATGAGGATGGAGAATGATGGCGATGTAATGCAGTTCATTATAAGTGTATTGGAATGACAATGAATCCCCAGCCCATTAAGCACATTTCTAATATACAGACAAGCAAGCCGATCATAAGCCTTAGCCATGTCCATCTTAAGCACATATGATTTTATTTTTGGGAAAGAACTTCATAGCATGAAAATCTTCCTACACAGTAATGATATTTTCGGTTAGATATAATGCAGCTTGCAGTATTGTTTTGTGCATTGTCTTCACACAAGTAGTAAGTAAACCTCATTCCTGAACTTGTGGAAAATCTATCGCCATGCAGGTCATATGAATAGTGATAACGATTACTCGATATTATAATTTTTTCAATCTTATTTTTGGTAAATATTCTAGCCTACCATTGGGACTAGAGACAATTTTGCCATTTCCATGAGTTTAACACTACAAAGATTTTTTGCTTTTTTTTTAAAGACCAGTCTAGATTGTAGTTTTATTTTATTTGAGATTTTATTTAATGTCAAACTGACAAATAGCAAAACGTCATTTACTTGGGATGGATATTTTTTCCAGAAATTCCTCATGAACAAAGAGGGGGGACTACCCATCAGTCCTCCATTGACCCCAGTCCCCCTCCGCTAATGTGGGGTCCACATCGGTTCAATGGAGTGTCGTTACGTCAGTCCTTGGATTGACGCGTGGTCCCCTCTCGACTCGTAAAGAAGTGTTATACTTTTTCAAATATGTCATTCATTTTAAGATTCGTACGCTAGTTTTAAATGTAAACCAAACTAGCATAAATCATAAATACTAACATATATGACAAAAAAAAGGGCATAAATGACATAGATTAAGCAAGTATGGTCCCTAGTTGTCGTTTACGTCAAAATATATGTCTGTCAAAATACTGACATAAATGATAAATGTTTCGTTCTGAACTCGAACCAAACTTCTTCTTAGTCTTCTTGCACATTGTATCTTCTAATCAATATGTAAATGCACCCATCCGAGAGTTGGACTTTTGGCCATCATTTGAGTTAATATTGAAAAAAATTGTCAAGTTATATTCTCGATTAGGTTGACCCTGATTAATAAGTTAAGTGAGAAGTCCGAGCCAAATTATAAAAAATAAAATAAATTCTGAATGTCATCTCATAAAATAAAATAAATTTATCATAAGAAACTTAGATAATTTTTTCTTCCTGAAACTGAATTTAAATATTCTAAGGAGAGAATGCAAACAAAAAAAATAACAGAAAACTAGTGTATTAAACCCTAATATATGCTAATTTTATTGGAATTGACAAATACACTTGTGTTTTTGTCATCTTGACATTGTGGGGGGCCATGGAAACCCCCTTGTCCTCCTCAAAAGAGAGACAACCAAACCCTAACCCTAGCTCTCCATGTCCGTCACCATCCCCCTCTCCTTTCCGTCTATGGAGGCCGGCGGCCCAGAGGAACCTCCGGAACCAGTGGCAGAAGCTCCTCTCCTCCAAGAACCGCTGGCTCTCCGCCGCCTCCCAAGGACGGTCTCACGCCACCTCCCTCGTCAACGCCCATCTCTCCCAAATGTCCCTCCTTTCTCTCCTCCCTCCTCTTCTACGAATTGCTTGAACTATGAACGAAGAAATTGAGCTTGAAATTTCTCGCTTTCTGAAGACATATTTGGAGTACTCGAGTGTTGTTTCTGACTAAACCCATGTTAAACACTAAATTTGGACGAGGAGTTTGCTTATTAGTTCTCGTTTGGTTTGCGGAAAGGAAGGAAATCTATTCTTTGCTCTTTCATTTCCTTTGGAAAATTGCAATTCCAATCATTTTTTCCCGGGGTTTGGAAAAACCAAGGAAATTGAGGAGGAAAGTGAATCCTTAGAGGGGAGAAATGAATCCTTGGGTGGGTGGGGGAACCACTTCCCCCCTGTTTTTCTTCCTCTTGGGAATCAATTTCCTTTCCTATTCATTTCCTTTGGCATCAAACACAGGAAAGGAAAAAACTTTCCTTCCCCAAGGCCATGATTCCACGAACCAACCGAGCCCTCATTTTAATGTAAGTTTGAAGTGTACCATATTTCGACATAAGATCCCCAAGTCTTGTGATTTGCTTAGAAGTCGACAAACGATAGAAAATGAGAAAATAACGAGATTCGGGTAGTTGTGGCAAAATAGCGGATAATTAAGGGACTTAATGTTAATATTGGACTCCATTCCCATTTATTTTTGAGAATTTACTTTTAAAACACGTGTGCAATAGTTCTTGTAAATTATAGGAAATATTTTATATTTGATGGAACTAGGGTTGATTGAAATGAACAATATTTTGGAGTGAAATGTAGCTACAAGCATCTGATTCTGAAAAAAAAAAACTTTGTACCTGTGTTGCACATCTACATATGATATAGATGGACACAGCAACATGGACATGACACTGACTTTTGTGCATTAGTTTATTTTGGAGTCTATGTTCCATATCTGATATGTGTCCAACATGATGATGCTCCACTTACATTGTACCAATTATTTGTGTGTATGTGCTTCCTATATTTTCAATATTGTTTGAAGAATTCACAAGCTGAATTTGGCAACCCGATAAATGATAATACACTTAATTTTCTGACATTTCTGTAAGTAGATAAATTAAAAAGCTTGGACCAATTTTGGACTCCATCACTTTAATTTTGTAGAAGCATATGAAGGTGCTGCATTTGTAGTTTATGACAATTGTTTTACTTTGCAGACTCAATTTAGTTGATACAATCACTTGAATCTGGAAACAGGTACATGCCAGATATGGACTTGGGAGCTCTGAGAGATATGCCAGGGATTCGTCAGAAGGCTAGTGAGAAGTTGTCTCAGAAGCAGGTCACCTTTTATGAAGCCATCCCTATTAAGCCTTTTTTGGATTAAAAGTTATCAGACTTTATTTGTTTATGTACAACATGACCAATCATGACGGAGATCAAAACCTAAGATTTGCCTAATAATCTAGTCCTCGTGTCCTCCAAAAGTTTTTGGGGGCCAATACATTGTAGTATTCTTGGACTTGAAACTTACAGTAGAACTAATGAAAATTTTAGGGGGGGGGTACTTTGGAAAAAAAAATGTGATGTGTATAAGTATTGTTACAAATTAGATTAGGAAAAATTGTATTGTGTAAAAGTATTATTCACCAATCTCAATATAATTGAAATTAACGAAGAACATTTGACTGCATTTAATTCATATTGTAACTAAGAACTCTCACATAAAAGTAATGGTTGTCATTTGGTTGTGCTGAACTCGCAAATCGTTTAGTCATTTAATCTCGATATAGCTATCATCTATACACATTTTTTTTTGAATATTCAGTTTTTGGTTTTTGTCGTGTTGTAAATCATCTAACTTTGCACTTGTATGATTTGCTTCTAATCAGGAGTTTTGCCGCAGGGGGCTTTTATCATCTTATAACGACATGGTATGCATTCTTTAAATATTCGTAAGTGTTCATTGTTACACACCTAGTTGGGCTTTCTTCGAATATGCCCTTGCATGTGAATCTACACAACAAACTTTTAGTAACTCACTGTTCTCTGATAGATGCAGATTGTAAATAAGCAAGATCTCTAGACTGTATGTATTTTTAATTGGTATTTGAAGGAATAAATCCAGTTTTCTATAACAACCAAATGACATCAACTGGGGCAAGTATAAAAAAAAGAGTTGGATTAGTTTCAATGATGTTATTTGGTGGGAGGTCTGAGTAGGTTACGATGAGAAATTTGCTCAGTGGATACTCGTTAGATGCTCTTAGTTAGAGCCTACCGCAGGTCCTCAGTTATTTTCGTTGTTGTTTTTATAGTATACAGCATACACATTTGGTATCTTCAACATTATATCTCATTGTTATGTGCCTCATTGGTTATAGCACTACTGAAGCTTCATTACATTTTTTAAATTCCAATGCATTTTATTGTTGCTTTAAGGACAACCCATTATTTGACCTCATGATTGAAACCCATTGAGATATGAGAATCACGTTTTACTGTGAATTAGAATATAGGGATCGGATTCCAGGCTAGGATAAATAATGACTTTGATATGGATGAATTCAAGAATCCTGATTTCACTTGAAATCTCAAGTTACATTTTGTATTAGAAAATTACAGATACTGAGTTCACTCACTTTAGAGAGAATCCATTTCACTCATCCTATGAGCGAATCCAATTTCATGAATTGGGAAACACTTATGTGCTCTCATATGACCAAAGGTAACTATAAACTAGGTGATCATCTCTACTAGAATATTTTACCCGTTAATGTCAGGAAGATTACATCAAGTCTTAAAATCAGAAGGCGCTTTATTAAAAAGTTAAGAATACCAAACACATGGAAGGACTTGGAATTCATTTTATTTCATAATGCCGACCGACCAAACATATGGAATAGGTACTGCAGTTCGAGGATTCACTATTTTGAACTTTATGAGTTCTTAGAATTATGATGCACATTGGCCAAGCCCTTAAGTATATTCAAATGCTTTTATAAACATGCTGCAACGTTAGTCTACAATGATAGCAATTGGAATTTGCTCATTTTATGAGCATGTCCAACTTCATGAATTGGAAACACATACATATATGGCTCTCATGCACTGTTTGTCGCCCGGTGCCCGCCTAGTGGCCTAGTCATTTGGGGTTTATGGACAATTTTCAGCAAGGAGAACTTTGGACCCTTTTTTGTTACCACCTAGAATTAGGTGGTGCCTAAGCTGGGGTAGGCTCTTGGCGCCCGCTCGATTACTGCATATCGACTTTTACAACCTTGTTCTAATGTGAGCAAGAACAATATCAAATATATTCTGCGTCGCGAGATTCAATAATATGATTTGACTCAAGAACATTATTCTTGTGCCTTGCATTGCCTAAGCTGGGGTCTTTGCTTTACATTCATTCTTAAAGTGGCCCTTCTTGCCACACTTGAAATAAGCCAAATGTGACTTTGGCTTCTTTTGCTTGAACGAAGTTTCCTTGACTTTTATATTGTCAGGGTCCTTCTTCTTGCTGTGGGAAGCCGCCTGCTTTCCCCTTGGTTCCTTGGTATGAACCAGATTGGCGTTAGCCAATTGCTTGGATAGTGCGTCCACCTTCAGTTGAGCCCGCATCTGGTCCTTAACATAGATTTTCTGCAAGAGATCTTCAAGGCTGATCTCAAGCTTCTTCCTATGCATGTTTGTATAGAACTTACTCCACCCAGCGGGGAGCTTCGAGACAATCCCTCCAACAACAAACTTGTCGGGGAGGGGCATCGTCTCGTCTTCCAGCTTCTGTCGCAGCTTCAGGAATTCCTTTACCTACGGCAGCATGGACTTCTCGTCCTCAAAGAGCCATTTGTGATATTTTTCAACCACAAATATCTTGCTCCTGTTCTTGTCTTCTTCGTACAGTTTCTTCAGAGACTCCCATATGTCTCTGGCAATAGTCTTCTTACTACCTAACATCTGGAACAGTAGGTTCCTCTTCAAGAAGCACATGATCAACGTCTCTTCAAGAAGCCGGTTCGCCACCATAACCACTTCAGAAGTAGGTGTGTAGGTAGTGAACCACTCCTTGCTGGAGCAGACATGGCAGGTGGCTCCAGTGTCAACCCACCAGTCAGAGTCAGTCCCTACCGCATCAACCTGCACAATCATAGCAATAATGTCAGTGATCATAGATACCTTAATAGGCTCTCCTTCTTCTGATCGTTTGGTCTTCGCTTTGCATTCATTCTTGAAGTGGCCCTTCTTGCCACACTTGAAACAAGCCAAATATGACTTTGGCTTCTTTTGCTTGAACGAAATTTCCATGACTTTTAGATTATCAAGGTCCTTCTTTTTGTTGGGGGAAGCCGCCTGCTTTCCCCTTGGTTCCTTGGTATGAACCAGATTGGCGTTAGCCAATTGCTTGGTAGTGCGTCCACCTTCAGTTGAGCCCGCATCTAATCCTCAACATAGATTTCCTGCAAGAGATCTTCAAGGCTGATCTCAAGCTTCTTTCTATGCATGTTTGCATAGAACTTACTCCACACAGCAGGGAGCTTCGAGATAATCCCTCCAACAACAAACTTGTCGGGGAGGGGCATCGCCTCGTCTTCCAGCTTCTGTCACACCTTCAGGAATTCCTTCACCTACGGCAGCATGGACTTCTCGTCCTAAAAAAGCCATTTGTGATATTTTTTAACCACAAATATCTTGCTCCTGTTCTTGTCTTCTTCGTACAGTTTCTCCAGAGACTCCCATATGTCTCTGGCAATAGTCTTCTTACTGTAGGATTCTGCTAGGGAATCCTCCATAGCATTCAGGATAAGAAGCCTGCAAATGCTATTCTTCCTTCTCTACTTGGCCTGAAGTTTAGTAGCCGCGGTGATTACGGCAGCAGACCCAACATCTCACTACGTCAGAATTTACGTTTTTCGACAGACTAAAACCGTCGAAAACTGTGTTTATTGACGGGTTTGGACCGTCACGTGGTCCGTCAAAAATAAAATATAGTTTATTATAAATGACGGTTTTCTACCGTCGATACGTAGGTGGAGAAAACGACGGATTTCGTCTGTCATATAATAAACGGCGGACTTTTTCTGTCAATTATCCCGCTTAACACAATTCGACATACCTGTCTATTTTTGACAGGTGATGTCCGTCAAAATTCTATAAAATATTCACTAAAATTATTTTTAATTAATTAAACCTATTTTTGTTGTAAACCAGTACACAAATATTGAATCTGAATATATATATAAATCAAAAGACTCAATTCAAAATGAATATAACACAAATCATTCACGAATCACAATTGAAAATGAACACATTCAATCAAAATGAACATAACTTATGAACATAACTGACAATTGATTCAAAGTCTCAATTGATATTGAATATCACTAAGTAGAAATTGTTTTTGTAGCATCCAAATACTTGCAATTGTTCTCACACATAACATCCAAACTTAAAAAGGAGTAGTATTCAGAATACATACGAAGTTCACTACAAAAAAAAAAAACTAAATGCTAATATTCAAATCCTAATAAATTGAACGGACTCTTTTGGCCAATTGATCATATCACCAAGCATAATGTCTTCAAACTTTCCATCCCCTTCAAACAAATATGCACTGCGGTCAAATATTTCATCGACGATGATACAATAAACATCTTCCTTTGGCGGTGCATCAGAATTTAAGTGTCCAAAAGCAATGTATTTTCTTTTGAAGTCCTTTAGAAAACATGTCTTTGGCAAGCCAGATTGTTCCGGTACCTACAACCATTGAAACACAAAAATACAATATTAACTACTGGAATTTACATAGAAAGATGCAATTTTTTATTCCTTCATCTCAAATAATAAACGTAGCATAGATCAGAAGATAAAAACACCATGTGTAAACAGAAGCAAAGTTTGTAATTATGAACACGGAAAGCATATGTCAAAGTTCACAACCTGACTTTCTTTTCTCGTGGTGTATTTGATTTCAATTTGGCAGGTCAAGTCCTCATGAAAAAGAAATGGTCAACAAAATATTTTAAATTTGAAGGCAATATTACAGTTACGTAAATTTCTCATGTACAAAAAATGGAAATAAAGGGAAACTGGTATTATTACGACATTATAAAGATGATTAGTTCATATATGCCATAGATTATTATAGTACAGAACTACAGATATCTTCTTTGCACCAAATATTGATGTAAAGAGAAATACTTAGCTCTAAGCTAGGGGTACTATCATCTCTATTAATATAATGGGGATTTAGTTGTACATTTCTACTGCATACAAAAATGTTTGTGCTCAACATCAAACTACAGCCTTAGTTGACAGGTATAGGCTGACAATAAAGAGGATTTAATATAAATGTCCCAAGCTTAACTGAATTCGATACTAAGAAGCATACATCCTCACCATAAAAGAGTCCGCAATAATCAGCTCATAGGGTATAATTAGTTTGCTATTTCAATGTTCCATTTGGAAAGTATGCATACAACTGAAAAAATATAGAGGGAACCACTTGGCGCAACTTTAAGCTCGGCACTTGCGTCCTGAAGATTCAAGACATGAAAATGCAAGGAGTGCACATCTTGACCCTCCCCAGAATATGTGGTTATAGTTACAAAAGTGGCTCCTCTGTACTATGGGTAGGTTTACTTATCTCGGAAGGTCAGGCAGATGTCAATGAAGAAGAACCCATTCGCAATATTGTCTGCAATGGCCAGGAACCCCCTCGGTCTATTGATGAAGCCAAACTCGAAAGGAGAAGCCCAGGCACTATATGCCACCAAAATTATCAAAAACGTTTCCCAGGCTCTATGTTACCCAAACCAAAAAAAAAAGTTAGGGAAAACCAAATAATGCAAGAATTGATCATCTGCAACTATTTGTCTTGTCCCCTGAAGTCTCAAACAAGATTCTTACTGACTGAAACATAGTAAGGTTGTAATTAGCAACCTGGAACTCAATACAGTAACAAAGTCTTTTATCCCAAACATTTTCAGGGACGGTTATTTGAATGATCATTTTCTTCGATTCAGCTGTAACATTTTATATGTAAATAAGAAATTATATTGTACTTTACAGGTTCAATCCAAGTTAACTTACACTCACCTCTAGTTTTAGAGTTCCAATGAAATCCCACTTTGGGGTTTCAAAGCAAGGTTCACAATTTCGATATTGGAATTGCTTTAAGATCCTTCTTATGAGTATCGGTATGATCTCCGACACTTCTTACTAGTATCGGTATCTTGACACTTTCTTGCCGTACTTTTCTCTTTTAATATTTTTTTTTCTTCATACTAGTTGTACTTGACACTTCTTTCTAGTATCGGTATCCTTACACTTCTTACTAGTATCGGTATCCTTCTTATATTGTACTTTTCTTACTAGTATCGGTATCTCCGACACTTCTTACTAGCAAGGGTTGTCCTAGCAGAGGGTTGTCCTTTACTTTAGTTGTTCAGTCCATTTCATTCATACCGGATCACTTGATAGAAGTAGCAGTCCTTTACTTTTGATACCAAAGTCCGGTAGGGACTTGGCTCAGCTGGGTGGTTTCCCATCCCACACTTCACTGGCTTGCCTGCAGCTCCTACTGCTCCCTCACCCTACCTGCTGCTGTATGCCATGCTCCTAACATCCTTTTCTTTCTTAACTAAAATGCCACTAACCTTTTCCATAAATTCACTCACACACACACGCAACTCAATCTTGTGGACTGACCCTCTATATACTGCATATATATAGACACACTCTAATCAAACACTCAAGTCAGTTCTCTGCACCTGTGCCACTCGATTGATATTAAAGGGTAGGAAGATATATCACTCAAATAAGTGTGAAGCAAAAGTTTAGATCAGTATTTATACCTCAGAAGAACCATGAAGTGATGATGATGACTGTTGTCTTGTTTTTGGATGGTTGTTTTTTATCATTTCTTTGATTGTAGCCATTTCTTCTTTAAGTGTAATTAGATCCGTCTCCATAGCTTCATTTTTATTCTTCAATTGACGAGCAACCTCTCTACTTGCCGCTGAAGCACGAATCTCTGTCTTTGAAACACCTCCACCCATGCCACGAACATAACCCTTTCTATCACGTCCGAGTACGTAAACAACATAAATAGCAAGGGGATTATCTTCTACAAGCTTTCGAATTTTTTTCTACAAGAAATAAATAGCAAGGGGATTATCTCACAAACCATTGCAACAGGGTCATTGTCCAAATCATTTTGTCCCAAGTACGGATCATCTTCTAGAAGCTTTCTAATTTTTTTCCTACAAGACATAAAGTGGAGTATATATATGATTAATGAAACTCAAAATCAACAAAATTATTATTATAATTAAAAGAGAGTTATTCTTACAATGTAATCGTTCGAGCTGGTAGAGGAATTAGTATTCTTGGGCATATGTGTGGTCACGTATAACACGCTTCTATTGACCTCACCAGTAGGACTCTCCTTTTTCTATATCAAAAGAGAAACAAAATATCTTGCAATAAAATGTAAGAAAAGAAAAAAGCAAAAAGAAAATAAAGAAATACGTATATTAAGTAATTACCAGCTTATGTGCTACCCTCGCGCATCCAGTCCTACCGGTTGTATGTAGTACCTTAACTTTTTTCCTCGCTTCCTTACCAACTTCACGACGAATACTGTCTTCAGGAGTAGAGCAGAAATCAACAAAGTCTTCCAAATCTTCTTTCTTTACAATGTTAATAGGCCTATTTCTTTTTCGCTCAGCAACGGTTGGATACATATCACACCTTTTTCGGAGGTTAGACTTCCAATTTTTCCAAGAAATATTAGCTTTTTGCAAAACTTTAGCCTTATAAATTTCGGGCACAAATAACATTAAACTTTAGCCTTATAAATATAACATTATTATCAATAAACCAAATAACATTAAACATGAATTAAGAAAAAAAACTAACAAAAATGGATGAGGATGTTAGTAGTATGATACCCTCTTCCTTCTCAGCCTGCGGGGATTCAGCAGTACGACAAAGCTCAACAAATTCTTAGCAAGTGCCAAAATATGAAATTCAGTCATCTCATTAGCATAGATGTAGATAAATGCAACACAACCTAAGATTATGATGCAATGTTCATAAGCTTTGACACATGCAGTGACAAAAAGTGAGACAATGCTTATGGTTATGGTTATGGTTACAATATTTTAGTCCTAGAAAGTAAAACCTCATAAATACCTCAGCAATTACAAATAAGATAACAAATGGCAACATATTGCGGTTCCCAACATTTTACAGTTCAAGGTATCAAAACACTATATGAGCATCAAACTATTCTCTTTGTTTCTATGTTGTTGTTCTTTAGACGAGAATTGTATTCGTAAAAAAAGAGCAAAATGTATATAAAAAAATATGTTTAGTAAATTGTATGCTCCTGCTTGCAGATGCTGTATGAGATCATTCTTGTCTGGAATGTGAACAAAATTGTTACTTGTAAGTCAGAGTTTAATTGTATGCTTAGATTTGGGCAATCTGATGGAGGAAACTGGAGTATTAAATATTCCGAGTTGGACTCCTCAAACAGCCATCTGAGCTGAGATTTTGGCTTCTCTTGATGATACTGTCTTTAAGCATTCATAAACATAGAATGGGACATGTACATACTTGGATGGATGATGGAGGCATAAATAATCACAATTTTGGTACACTAAACGGGATATGAAATGGGACATGGACACGGAAAATTGACATTAGTCTTAAACAAATGCTATCTTTGCTGCATTGTCAGAAGCACATGCATCAAGTAAATGCATGCAGCATTGTCAAAAGCAAATGCTCTGATGGAAAAACCAAAAAAAGAAGCTAAGAATGATTAATTCAGATCCAAAAGGATAAAGAAAAGGTATGAAAGAAAAACCCTTAAGAGAATGCTATAGAGCAAAACCATCTTGTTTTAGCTGCATGTGTAAATCAAAAAGCATGAACAACAATATAGAATTCAGTATAGCCAGCTTATAAAAATTAATAACATGCATATGAAAATTGATAATAGACGGGCACAGTAAACTCTACAATAAGAACGATAAGAGCTAATAATAAAGCATTTATATTCTCACTTACTAAGCCCTCATATCTCATATCTTTTGACATTCATCAAAGGCTTATGCATTGCTTTTCCTCGTGGAAGATCACCTACGACAAAAATCTGTTGCAGTTTACATTGGACTTGGAAGGTTTTCATAAGAAAAGGGACTTGTCCAAACCATCTTTGAACTGCCTCTGAGTAGGAATTTATGTATCTAACAAGTTATTAACACAACTTTAGCCACATAACTCAAGTAGCTCTTCTAGTTACCGAGGAGAGGTATAAGACTCGGCTGTATAACAGAAGATCCTTGGATCAAGCCACGACACGTATTATTTCTTCAATTTATAATAATGGTAGAGGTTGGCGACAATGAGCCCAGACATGAGAAGATTAATGTTCAGCGTATACAAATTGATTGTACTGCTTGCAGTTTAAGATTCGGCCACTTCATATAGTTTTCTTTAGTTATTGACATAGGGTACAATTTAAGATCATAATGTAAAATGATTAAAATTTTCCATTTTCTTTCTCCTAGGCTTTATGCATTGCTTTTCCTCGTGGGCATATTCACAAGCATACGCCAGACAATGGTGATGCAGACAATAACAAGGGAAAAGTGGTGGCGGTGGCGGTAGCGGTGGCGGTGGCGGTGATAACACATTAACGCTCAAAAGGAAAAACCCATGGAAGCCTCTCCATCATTACAATTTTTCCATCATTTGGCACCGTTCATATATATTATGCTTACAGGAAAAAAAAAACCCTAAAAAGTAGTATGTGCGAACCTAAATGCAACAAATCCTCACAACCAGTGGCAAATCATCCGATGGATCACAACCTTTGACCAAAATCAAGAATAGTTTTCGTTCTTTGTTAAGAAGAAGAAGAAGAATAAAGTCTTACCTAGAGCAAGAAATCGATGGGCTCCAGCTCCAACAATTTTGGGGAAAACTGAGATTAGAGAGATATGGGAGAGAGATGAGAGAAGATGAAAATAGAATATTTTAGGCTCCAGCGGGGGAAAATAAATTTTAGGCGCTGGCGGCAAAAAATTGGGGAAAATTTTGAGAAGAGAGAGACATGAAAGAGATCGGTCCTGCAGAGCTAGCTGGCGGCAACACTTTTAGAGGAGATCGGTCCTCTTTTTAATATTTTAATAATTTTAATAGAAATTGACTGATTTCATCTGTCGAAAATAGAACTACTGTCATGGCCAGTCGTTATTTGCGAACCTCAAGGGTCGAAAACTGCTTGTTTTGACGTAGTGTCTGGAACAGTAGGTTCCTCTTCAAGAAACATATGATCAACGTCTCTGAGTTGAAGAGTGAGATAAACCTTCCTCTTCCAGACTTGATAATGCTCTCCATCAAACTTTTCTAACTTACAGAAGTCAATATTGAGGAGTGAAGCGTTAAAGTTTTCCATCGTAGGAATATAGCTTTGAGATTGTTAGTGCCGGGACACAATTTTTTGATGGAAAACTGAGAATATGAAACAATTGTAAGAACAATATTCCAACGCAACACTTCTAGGAAGATTGTGCAAGTACAACAAAGATCTAAGAAGATCTCGTTACAACAGCATATGATATTACGAGAATCTAAGAAGATTTCGTAATCCACAACAGCGAAGAAGATGACAGACGATAGATGGAAAAGCTCCTGCTGGGGTGAATGATCATCATTGCTCAAAGCTATATTCGCCCCACACGAATAGCTTCCAGGAACCAACAAGTTCGTCGGAGAACTTTGGAACACTTCTGCTCTTCTGACTCCTCGAATCGTACATGGACTCCGTGCAAAAACAACGCTGTTACAAAGTTTCTCTTGTCTCTCACAGCCTCGGTTTACTTGTGTTAGGAAACACTTGTAAACTTTCGTAACTTTCTGTATATGTTCTGTGTATTTTGCCTGTGAAAGAGAAGAGACCTTTTATAGGCCCGAGTAGCAACTGCCCGATTAGCACAATATTTGGGACGTGGTAATAATCACTCCGAACGTGCAGTAACCGCTCAGATCATGCACAGGCACGATCTGAAGCAAGTTGTGCACTCGCATACCCCGCGCGCTGAACGCACACTGAGCCACTTGCGCCACCTATGCAACTAACCGCGCACCTGTGCGCGCCCGACGATGCTGGCGGGCTTAGTGCAAAGTGCGCCAACAAAACGCCACATTATGCCTCATGAGCCCATGAGCCCGAGTCCCAGTCGCGGGCTTAGCTCCCATGGAAATAAATTTTTCAAGAGCAAAAAGCATGAATGCGTTCAATTGTTTATTTAGCATTTTCTCCATTAGAAAAATAACCCCACATGGCACACCCATGTGCACCTCCACACCACATGTGCATCTCTAAAATAGCATAGCTAATATATAGAGATACAACTCCTTTGGTCTAGCGGATGTGGGACTAAAATTCCCTTTGAAGAAGACCAAAACCCAACATTTCTCGAACTAGTCCACCAAATCTCGAACTAGCTTTGTTATTGTGGCACATTTCCTTATCAGTTTTAGAGATATCAAACTCCATAGGAATTCTATCGTTCATAAGGGGATCTTCACTAATAATGAAGATCATAAGTGGTGGTTCCAAACACTCTCTCTCTCTCTCACGCACGCACGCACACGTGCGCGCGCACGCGCACGCGCACACACGCACACACACACACACACACATACACATATATATATAATTATTTATTTTACACGAGAAAAAGAGATGCAATACAAAGTTCAAATATTCCAACATACAAGTAATAATTTGATGCTTCGGTGTAACTTAATTCATGATCACTTGACTCCGATACAATGTTGAATTTTAGATAGATTGCAATAGACATAGAGGATTGATATAAGCAGAAGAAGAATGATAGCAAAGTGTAATTGAGCTGACAAGGACATATTAATTATGAATAACTAATGAGACGTACGGTCTATTAATTTCATTTCATGTGGTTCAGTTCGAGAGTGACACCAACACAATCCGCGGAGGTTTTCCGGGACGTCGAGCATGTTGAACTGCAAGATTATCCACCAGCAATATATCTCCCTTTTGCCAGTTGATATCGACACAATTCTCCTCATAGATCTTCTTGATGGTTTCGGTGGCGTTTGATGAACAGGGCTCCCATCTCCAAAGGTGACGATTGCGTCCCTCTCCTCAGTCTCACAGCCTACTACTCTGTTGAACATCACCCTCTTGCCGTTGAATTCTCTTATGGGATTCATCGGTCCGAAGATGAAGCAGGCGGTTCCATCACTATTGAACTTGACATTGTTGCAAGCTAGCATGTCTAGTGCCCTAAAAGTCATGCATCATGTACGAAAGTAAATAAATGATCGATCAATGTAGGTATCAAATGCATGCGTGTGATATATAATTTTGAAGAAGAAGAAGAAGAAGAAGAGTATTGCAAGTTTAGCCCCCCAGCTGGCTACGCCTACCTCTTTTTTGCCTCCACTTCATCGCTAGTCTTGAGCATCCGTTGCCAAACGGTGTCTGCCAGAGGATCCGAGGTCATACTGTTCTTGTATATTGATTTTGTGTGGAGTGTAAATATGATTCCATCTTGTTCCATCTTTTCTAGCACTTGCGGCAGCTCCTCCTCCACCTTCTCCACCACGACGTTGCTAGAGATGATTGTGGTCTGACCGCCTACAGGCGGCTGCTGACAGAAAAACATGATTCTGGAAGGAAATTCCTTTATCTGTACGTACGTACGTTACGTACCCACCCAATAGAATAATGTAAAATTAATTAATTAAATTAGCAACGTTACAGTATTATTTAGATGAATAGATTTGAGCTCACACTAGCTAGCTAGCTTGCTAGCTACACTACTACTTGTAATTAAAATTGAGAGAGTGATCCTAGCTACGTACCATCGCCATCTCATGGTGGAAGCTGATCATGATGTCGCTGGGCACCGCGATGGCAGTGTAGACCCGATCAGCCAGCTTGATGCGGTCGGCGGGGCCTTGGTAACAGAACTCCTCCCACCCGAAGGCCTTGATGACGCACGAGTAGTCCTCTGCATAGTGGATATCAAATCCCCTGAAGAGGATCGCCCCGTATTCTTGGAGAGTTTTCGCGATCCACTCGCGCTCGGCTTTAACCATCTCAGCTAGGTCAGGCTCACCAGGTATAAGTGACATGGGAGGGAGTAGTGTCTTTGGAACGACCTTCACATTGAACACCTTCTCCTCGGCAATGTGGCCTTCCAGAAATCCCATTTCTGACTTATGACTTAGAGAAAGAAGAAGAAGAAGAAGAAGAAGAAGAAGAAAATGTGATCACAAAGACTCTGCACAAGTTGTTTGTCCCTCCGAGTGATTAAATGCGGCAGCTCCTCGGATAGATTGTTAGTCCCGGGGCTTGATCAAAGATGGTAAAACAGATGCAACAGAGATCTACGATGATACAAAAACCAAATAACCCGATTACAATATGGAGGAGGAAAATAGAGAAGAGAAGATCTCTCGTTCTTCCTTGCAAATATGTTACAATTGGGACAGAACGAGTTACAATAATCCAAAGAAAGATGAGAAGAAGAAAAAATGCTAGGGTGTCAAAACACCGTTGCTCAAAGCAAGATTCTCCCCACACGAACTGCTTCCAGGAACCAGCAAGTTTGAAGAACTTGTGGAACGCTCGAAGTCACCTCTGTTCTGACTCCTTGGATGGACTTGCAATGGCGGCAGCAGCTCTCTCTCTCTTTATCTTTTTCTGACTTATATTTTTTGTAGTACCCACAAAGGAGGCCAGAAAAAAAATATAGAGAGAGAGGGTGGAAACCCTAGCCGCCTCATCAGTTATGGAAAGATTGAATCAAATCCCAAAAAGATAGCAGCGAGATTAATTTAAATCCCACAAAGATAGCAACGAAATTAATTCAAATCCCACAAAGATAGGATCTGAATTAATCGCATTGAATCAGTCTTTCCATAACTGACTTATAGTCTGCACAGTCAGCGGAACCCTCCATGCGGCAGCAGCAGCCGGGCCGCATGAGCCTCATGGCCTCATAGCCTCATGGCCTCATGGCCTCATGGACCGTATGAGCCGCATGAGCCGCATGAGTTGCATGGACCGCATGGACCGCATGAGCCACATGGACCGCATGAGCCGCATGGACCGCATGGGCCGCATGGGCTGCATGGACCGCATAGACCGCATGGGCCGTATGGACCGCATGGGCCGCATGAGCCGCATGGCCGCATGAGCCACATGGTCGTGTGGCCGCATGTCACGCCCCAGAACCAGAATACTGGAGAGCGGAGGAATGACTCAGCCAGCTACGTATTACGGGTAGATGAATACCGTATAATACGATCAATGCTGTCTAAAAGACGAGGGGGTGTGGTCTTTTTACATCTATTGTCTCAATCATTCAAACAAGAAACAGTAATAGAGAACATGTAAGATAAAGCAGTAAGGCGTCCCAAACGCTCTGTCAAATGTTCTTGATATCTGGCTTTACAAAACATAGCCAGATTAATGTAGCAAAAGTATACACAATTGTTATCAGCTGCAGTCTGACTTTAATTACAATTATGTAAAAGTAAGTACAAGACGATCCGACTAACATGTCGGTGCCAAACGACCAAGTATAAAGTAAGTGACAAAACGAGCGGTGAAGTAAGGAACCCACTCGAGTCCTCCTGCGATCATCCCTCTAGTGTTGACCATCTTGGAGGTAGAAGTAAGCTGGATCCTCGGGGACCGGCTCTAAATCTGGCCATGCAAAACCAGAGAGGTTAGACCTCTAATAGCAAGTACCACAAGGAAGCACGACATGAGAACTAAAACCAGTAAGTAAGAGAATATAATAATAGATCTCTGCTTTCCACTAGGATTCATATCACATCACGACACTTCGAACCAACCTCCCAACCAAACAAGGACAGAAGTTGGCCCGTCATGTCCTGACATTCTGATCATCCCAGTTAGGTAACAGAGTAGGTACAGTGCACAAACAAATCAATTTAAACGGCCATTCAACTACTACGGCTTGCTATTGTGAGTCCCAAGTTATCCTAGAATAATGCAATTAGGGATTCCTCAGTTCTTACCATGTGCGAGCAAGGCTAGTCTATCCAGTCAATCATGTGCGCCATGCATGAATTAGACGAGTCCTAGCCGGACGCCCGTCAATATACAATATACAATAATAATAAAAGCAGATACTGTTCCCTGCCCGTGTGGCAGTTTTACAGTATCTGTGGGAACCAGCCGGCCCGTCGGGTATTACTTGTCCCAAGGGGGCTGCCATGTAAGAACACAGGAATCCATTCTCTCTATGCCATCATTATTTTATTTAACTTAATAGTCCCTACGTTGAGTGGAATCCCATGCCGTAGATCATGGTCATTCAAATGAGTACTTTCGTACGGGGTACGATATGCACAACTCTACAACGATACCAGTGCGGTTAGGTTGCAGGTCTTACATAGCGTAATGCAACAATCAAATCTAACCACGGTAATCATGCCTTGACCATAAAGCACACATGCTTTTTTTGTAGAAAATAAATAAGTAAATAAATAAATAAATAGATTGAAGCCTGCATGTGCATGTAAGTCAATATTCGGGATCAGCCAGTCGATTACAATAGTCCATAACATGAACGTGTCTCATTCATTCAATTCAATAAGACGACTAGCCAGTCTCTTAGTTCCGACTAGGAACGCATGATTAATTTAGTCAAGATAACCATTATTATCAATGGTGACAATGCATGAAAGTCAATTAGCATTAAACGGGGGTCGAGTCTATAACTCTCATGGTCAAGTCCCAGTCATACTGGGTATCCCAAAAATCAATCGAGACACAAGGCACATTCCACATAACAATTGATATTAACAATATTATCATATCATGATTTTATCGAGTTATGCCAAAAAGGCGTAAGGATATAAAATGGACGTTAAATATCTAATAAAATATCAATATACAGGGCTATAGAAGATCAGGGTAAGTAAGGTCAGCGTATGCTCAAGTCAGGCCACGCTCAAGTCAGCGTACGCTCAGGTCAAAGAGGCAGCGTATGGGCTCCATACGACTCCTCACCATCCAAGTGAGCGTATGCAAGTCATACGCTCCCAAAAGGTAGCGTATGAACTCCATACGACTCCTGACCATTCAAGTCAGCGTATGGAAGTCATACGCTCCCAAAAGGTAGCGTATGAACTCCATACGACTCCTGACCATTCAAGTCAGCGTATGCAAGTCATACGCTCCCAAAAGGTAGCGTATGAACTCCATACGACTCCTGACCATTCAAGTCAGCGTATGCAAGTCATACGCTCCCAAAAGGTAGCGTATGAACTCCATACGATATACGCTTCCTAAAAAGGTAGCGTATGCAAGACACACGCTTCCTAAAAAGGTAGCGTATGGACTCTAGACTGCGCTGCGCTAAAGAGCGCGCACAGCTCAGTGACGCAAGCTAAAAAGCTAGTGTACACTGCTCACTGTCTTCTCCAAACAGCAAGAACTCCATGGTTGCACCCCAAAGCTTCAAAGGTCCATAACTTGGTCAAAACAAGTCCAAATCCAACTTTCCAAAGGTCAAAATTGGGTAGAATAAAACTCTCTACAACATAGAACCATCAAAACTTGAAAATAAAGAAGTTTGATAGATCAAAACCACCAAACTCCAAAAATAACTCATTTTTAGATCTACAAAAATTAAGACTTCGAAATGAGAAATGCCAAGTTCTAAACTCTCTTAGGATCACGAGAGGAAGATAAATGAACCATAAAAACATGGGTTCTCATGTGGAGCAAGTTGTACTTGCCTACGGTTTGGTAGGTGGAGAGAGTAATGAAGAAGAAGAAGAGGACTAATGGTGAGAATGTGAGTTTATGAGGAGAGAGAAAGAGATGTAAGCTTTAAATAGAAAAGGGGGTGGTAGGTGGGAGTTGGGCCGGGTCCAATGGGTCCAATGGGTCGGTTTGTAGGGGATCCAACCAAAGCCAACCCGAACCCAAAGCCTAGCTAAAGCAGAGAATAAAAGCAGGAAATAAAGTACAGAAATAAAATTGCAAAAATATAATTGCAGGAAATAAATTAACATAAAAATTTAAAGAGCAGATTAATTGATTAACATGAAATTAAAGGAATTTAAATACACGATAATAGATGATAAATTTTAAATAAATACTCATGAGTTGTACATGTATAAAAATACGCATTCTGGGAACGGGGAGTGACATCTCTACCCTCCTTAGAAAAATTCTGTCCTCGGAATTTCAAACCCTAAGCAGGATAGAAATATCGGGGCTAAACTAATCTAAGTACAAGCAATTTAATCAAGCAATCATTTTACAATATCCATAGCAAGTAACATATATGTAAATCCATCAATTTATGATATCAAGCAATTCTACCCATAAGGTGATAAGCATGAGGAATCAAGACAATCAGGTACACAGAAAAAGATATACCTTGTGAGTCAAACAGATGTGGATACCGTGATCGGATATCATCCTCATGTTCCCACGTTGACTCTCCCAAAGAGTGATGACCCCAAGCAACCCGGACAAGGTTAATTGTTCGGTTCTTGAGTATCTTCTCTCTTCGGTCCAAGATGGACACAGGCTGTTCCTCGTAAGACAGGTTGGTACCAACAACCAGTTTTGAATGATCGAGGATATGGCTGGGGTCCGATACATACCTTCGCAATTGAGATACATGAAACACGTCATGCACCTCTCATAACGAAGGTGGAAGGGATAAACGATAAGCAACATCGCCTACCCTATCAAGAATAGCAAATGGGCCTACGTTGTCACACCCCGCTCCCGTAGGAGCGATCGTCCTCGCTAAGGCGTGATGCCGCACGAGCCTAGATTGCGCTCGTGCAAGGCGGGTTCCATAACGGCCGATTATAGCGGCTGCGACGGGGTCGTCGCACAGAAGTCCCAAGCAGAGACATTGAACACGCAGCGGAAATTTAGAACAAACACAAGTTATTCAAAGAAGCTCTTTTATTGATATTGAAACAACGGTTACATTGGGGGCACAAGGCCAAGATTACAATCACTCAAATACACTCGTCTCACATTACAAATCGCTCAGCTCTCTCTCATCTCTCGATACATATTGTCGATCCAGCGGAAGCTTCGGAAGGCGATGTCCATACATTATGTCCCGTATAAGTCTTCAGTTCACGCGGCCGCACGCTTTGACTCGCCAAGGAACTCCGTGCCTCGACGCATCCAAGCGAGATCCGCACCACGAGCTTCTACCTGTGCCTGCACATGAAACACTGTGTGGGTGTCGGTACCACTGTACTGGTGGAGTGAGCTTCTCGCCCACCCATACAAAACCTACACGTTTATTTTACTTTGTGCAATACAAGCCCCCCTTTTTCGATTGTCTTTCTAGTCTTGCCTTAGGATCGATTTTAGGACCGACGCTCGCCCTATTTAGTGTCTTTAGACCATCTTCGTGCCTTGCACTGACAACGTACCCATACTTTTGCCTCTAGACCTTTCTCGTGCTTACATTATCAACGTACCGACTCACACTTGTTTTTCGTACCATACTCTTGGACGTAACGACTAGGTCGCGTCAAATACTTGCCCTACGGCCCTTCTCGACTTAACTCGAAACGTATAACCCAACTTGTGGAACCGATGTTAAGAACTCAAGTATGCCAACGTATCTCGTGCCGAAGCACGTGTCTTTACGTATAACCGAATCGTAGACTTTATAATTCTTTGGGTGCAACCGAGCACACATTTCAACTATTCAACGCATACCGTGCTTACACTTCCTTTGTTATGACCGACATCGTGCATGCGGATTCGCCGCATAGCACGCCATTTATCTATATGAAAGGCCACTGGCATGACAAGCCATCGCGGACATAGCTCGGGCAGGCGGCGGGTCCTTCGATGCAAGGTAGCTAGCCCCATGGAAAGCCCCCGACTACCCACGCAATAAAAGCATGCGCGCTATAACGTCTACCCCCTAGGATGACTGGGCCCGGTGCCCCGGCGTATAACCAGTCTAGGCAGAAATCCTTGTCGACAAGGTGTCCAATGACCACGCACCTACGGAACATCTAGACTCACGTAAATGCATGGCCTATTTGTTGGTACGACTGGAACTGTACTTAGCAACTCGTGCTCTGAACCACCCTTTGCATTACGTGCATCGGGGCCGCGAGACTCCCAACCGAGGGAACGCCTCGAACTTCTTAACGTGGATAGGAACGCGAGACTCCCAACCGAGGGACCGCCTCGAATACTCAACGTGGATAGGAACGCGAGACTCCCAAACGAGGGACCGCCTCGAATACTCAACGTGGATAGGAACGCGAGACTCCCAAACGAGGGACCGCCTCGAACTACTTAACGTGGATAGGAACGCGAGACTCCCAAACGAGGGACCGCCTCGAAACCCCTTTGAACTCGGGGGAACGACTACTACGTAGCCTTCCAACTTAACTTGACAAAACGTGTTCCTTAAGTGCCATGGACCGTGGCTAACTTTACATCGTGCCAACCGTAGCTCGTGCCTTTAACTGACTTCTGTCTTACGCAATGTCGTCTCCCAAGTCATACGTTATATGACGGCCCGTGAGATCGTGGGACTAATTGACTTGACAACCGCAGAACGAGCGGAACGGCACTTAGAATGACTTAGGTCGATCGGCATAACTTTGCCTAACTTACTCAAGCCTACAACTTAACCCGAGGGACGAGCCAAGGCTATGCCAAGCCTTGCGCAGTGGAACGTGCATGCTTTATCGAGCATTTACGCGGACGACGCCTATGACTTAGGCTAACTCATCGTTTGTGTCGAATACCAACTTTCCTTCTCCCAAGCCACGGGACGAAGGACCGAGTGTCATTTTCAAAGCACGACGTGCACCAACTCTAAGCCGACCGTGGGACGTTTTCTATGTTCTAACTCGATTCAAACCGTCGGGATTATTCCCTTAGCTATGTGGATGCGTAGCTTTTATTATCAAGCCTAACTTGTGCAAGTTGAAAACACGATTTATTATGTGAAGGCAAAGATGAGGAGAGTTCACCGAAACTACCCCACCTGAGCGATGTCTTCGAGTCGCCGTTGTAAGGCCAAGTCCGAACGCCGTCGGCGTTTCGATTCCTCCGATTGACTTTGCGGGACGGGGCACTACAACATACACCACTCAGAACAAGTCTCGTCCTCGAGACTTTCCTGAGGCAAACCATCCTACCATTTCTATGGCCAAGACTTTAATCGTATACACTCGCCTACGCATTTCTTCGATTCCGAGCCACGCTCGTACGTATCGCTAACTTTGTCGTAAGCACACCAACCGATCAACCAACATTCGAATTCGTCTCAAATCATGATCGCATTACCATCAACATTTCTTCAAAACTCACGATTTCAAAATCCTCGAGACTTTCCGGTTTCTCAAGTCTCACTTGATTCAACGTATCACTTAGTTGGATCATGCACATATTCCAGGCGTCCCCAAAATACATGCATGTCAGCCAAGCCTCGTGATAGAGAATCCGCCATCACCACTTGAGTCGGATCGTGCACATATTCGGGCGTCCCTGATATACGTGCATGTCAGCCGAGACTCGCGAGTGGTGCCTCCGTAACTCCTATCGCTTCGCGCTCGAACGCCTGCCTAACCGCTAGGCTTTGTCTTTTCGTCAGTACTGGAATCATAGTTCCCAAACAACGATATCAACACTGACCCCATCCTAAGGTCAAACCAAATCATTGGTACGGGGTTTTCTACCCAAGCTCGCATCACTCTGATTTCTAAACATCAAGCATTGATTCTCTACGCACATCCCAATAGTCGTCGCATGGGGTCCGAATCGTTTAGTAAAGCCATCCTCCGATAACTAACGTTTCAACCGATTTCACAAGCACGCTACGACACAATTCATCGCTAAACCGTAATTCATATTTCACACTTCCGAAATCATCTATTCCAATTCACGTATTCGATCATAAGGTCGTCTGACTTAACAACATGTTGCGCCCCGATCTCACGCGAGTCAGATTATCCACGGTGGGCACGAATCACCATGCACGCTCCCGCGAGATAATCATTCTCATCGGGACGTAACTCTTGTTTCTTGTCTAGACTCGTTCATTCTCGATGCGCGAATTGGTCCTACACAATCCTCAATTTTCATTCATTCGTCAATCCTTCGCATCAAACCAACAAGTCGAGACAATCGAAGTTGCCGTATCTTGATTTCCCGAGTTCGATCATTCCTGCGACATGAATCACCATGTCAGCGCTCACGCGGAACGATCGCCCCAAATCCGACGCAACGCATGTGCGAGGCTGGAGTTGCACTCGCACAAGACAAGATCGTCGACGCTGTGGTTATCCGCGTAACCATCAAGACACGATCACTTTCATCCAACATTCCATTCACTCAAAATCCCAAGTATTACATCCAACCGAATAATAACACTTGCACGATCGTCATTCCTCGAATTAGAGTACCCCCGAGTTATCGCATATCGATCTTTGATATGCCTCAATACCATCGATGATATGCGTAACCTGACGATCTTCCTTTGCAACGAATTTCGAATCGTGCGAATGATGCTATCGTCCGACCGGATAATCTCCTCGAATCGTTCACAATATCAATTTCTTCAACCGAAATTCATGTATCGTTTTATCCGTTTATCTTACGTCATCGACTACGTATTTCCTCAATTCGTATCATTCCTTGCTAACATAAACCATCGAGCACATCGATTTCAATCTTCAGAGTCGTTTGCATAACTTCAAAATCGAACCTTTCGTGCACGCTATCTTTCCGTCGTGCTAGCTTTTCATATACTATCATATCAATTTCTTCAATCAAGTCATCCATTTATTTCATCATTTAGAATCTCCATTCAACCATTTCGTAACTCGCACTATCGTTTACAAATCGTTCGGACGATATCTCGTTTGCGATTTTTCAAATCATGACCAACTAAGCGCTACTCGTTCTAAGGCCTTGCGATATCATCGCTTGCCGATACACTCGTACTATTCGTAAATCCTCTAGTTTCGCTCGAACAATTTCTATAACGTCCATACACCACTCGGGTTCGAGCCATCCGATTTAGTCCTCAATCACGTTCGTATCGACGCACTAAGTCGTTCGCACAATCCTCAAATCCCAATCAATCCTTCGTGTACGCCTAAGTGTTAGTCAGATAACGTTCCTATCGATATACACTCCAAGTGTAGTTCCGTTCCCGATCGAGCGATACTTGATATCACTCGTAATTTGTTTGCACCAATAAGTCGAGGTGCGCGATACGAAACACAACTTAGCCAAAAGGCCGTATGCATAACCATCCCGTATGGGCTATACTCCAACTTTGCGTGCTCATTTTATAATGTCGACGTAGGACTCGTTAGGCACGCATTTTCTATCAACTCAAGGTCGGCACCGTTCAGCCCAAAGGCCAACCAACGTATCCGGCGATAGCCTACCGATGCGTTCGACGGAACGCTTGTACGAGCTTTCGAAAATATTAGACTTATTGTATGGACATGCCGAGGAACGTTTGAAAGAGAGCGCACCAACGATATCACGTTGCGGAAGCACAATTCAGAGTTTGCGAAACACGGAGTTAAAGAATTCAATCGGTAATCCAAGGATGTAAAGCCGTGCTCTGATACCATTATGTCACGCCCCGCTCCCGTAGGAGCGATCGTCCTCGCTAAGGCGTGATGCCGCACGAGCCTAGATTGCGCTCGTGCAAGGCGGGTTCCATAACGGCCGATTACAGCGGCTGCGACGGGGTCGTCGCACAGAAGTCCCAAGCAGAGACATTGAACACGCAGCGGAAATTTAGAACAAACACAAGTTATTCAAAGAAGCTCTTTTATTGATATTGAAACAACGGTTACATTGGGGGCACAAGGCCAAGATTACAATCACTCAAATACACTCGTCTCATATTACAAATCGCTCAGCTCTCTCTCATCTCTCGATACATATTGTCGATCCAGCGGAAGCTTCGGAAGGCGATGTCCATACATTATGTCCCGTATAAGTCTTCAGTTCACGCGGCCGCACGCTTCGACTCGCCAAGGAACTCTGTGCCTCGACGCATCCAAGCGAGATCCGCGCCACGAGCTTCTACCTGTGCCTGCACATAAAACACTGTGTGGGTGTCGGTACCACTGTACTGGTGGAGTGAGCTTCTCGCCCACCCATACAAAACCTACACGTTTATTTTACTTTGTGCAATACAAGCCCCCCTTTTTCGATTGTCTTTCTAGTCTTGCCTTAGGATCGATTTTAGGACCGACGCTCGGCCTATTTAGTGTCTTTAGACCATCTTCGTGCCTTGCACTGACAACGTACCCATACTTTTGCCTTTAGACCTTTCTCGTGCTTACATTGTCAACGTACCGACTCACACTTGTTTTTCGTACCATACTCTTGGACGTAACGACTAGGTCGTGTCAAATACTTGCCCTACAGCCCTTCTCGACTTAACTCGAAACGTATAACCCAACTTGTGGAACCGATGTTAAGAACTCAAGTATGACAACGTATCTCGTGCCGAAGCACGTGTCTTTACGTATAACCGAATCGTAGACTTTATAATTCTTTGGGTGCAACCGAGCACATATTTCAACTATTCAACGCATACCGTGCTTACACTTCCTTTGTTATGACCGACATCGTGCATGCGGATTCGCCGCATAGCACGCCATTTATCTATATGAAAGGCCACTGGCATGACAAGCCATCGCGGACATAGCTCGGACAGGCGGCGGGTCCTTCGATGCAAGGTAGCTAGCCCCATGGAAAGCCCCCGACTACCCACGCAATAAAAGCATGCGCGCTATAACGTCTACCCCCTAGGATGACTGGGCCCGGTGCCCCGGCGTATAACCAGTCTAGGCAGAAATCCTTGTCGACAAGGTGTCCAATGACCACGCACCTACGGAACATCTAGACTCACGTAAATGCATGGCCTATTTGTTGGTACGACTGGAACTGTACTTAGCAACTCGTGCTCTGAACCACCCTTTGCATTACGTGCATCGGGGTCGCGAGACTCCCAACCGAGGGAACGCCTCGAACTTCTTAACGTGGATAGGAACGCGAGACTCCCAACCGAGGGACCGCCTCGAATACTCAACGTGGATAGGAACACGAGACTCCCAAACGAGGGACCGCCTCGAATACTCAACGTGGATAGGAACGCGAGACTCCCAAACGAGGGACCGCCTCGAATACTCAACGTGGATAGGAACGCGAGACTCCCAAACGAGGGACCGCCTCGAACTACTTAACGTGGATAGGAACGCGAGACTCCCAAACGAGGGACCGCCTCGAAACCCCTTTGAACTCGGGGGAACGACTACTACGTAGCCTTCCAACTTAACTTGACAAAACGTGTTCCTTAAGTGCCATGGACCGTAGCTAACTTTACATCGTGCCAACCGTAGCTCGTGCCTTTAACTGACTTCTGTCTTACGTGATGTCGTCTCCCAAGTCATACGTTATATGACGGCCCGTGAGATCGTGGGACTAATTGACTTGACAACCGCAGAACGAGCGGGACGGCACTTAGAATGACTTAGGTCGATCGGCATAACTTTGCCTAACTTACTCAAGCCTACAACTTAACCCGAGGGACGAGCCAAGGCTATGCAAAGCCTTGCGCAGTGGAACGTGCATGCTTTATCGAGCATTTACGCGGGCGACGCCTATGACTTAGGCTAACTCATCGTTTGTGTCGAATACCAACTTTCCTTCTCCCAAGCCACGGGACGAAGGACCAAGTGTCATTTTCAAAGCACGACGTGCACCAACTCTAAGCCGACCGTGGGACGTTTTCCATGTTCTAACTCGATTCAAACCGTCGGGATTATTCCCTTAGCTATGTGGATGCGTAGCTTTTATTATCAAGCCTAACTTGTGCAAGTTGAAAACACGATTTATTATGTGAAGGCAAAGATGAGGAGAGTTCACCGAAACTACCCCACCTGAGCGATGTCTTCGAGTCGCCGTTGTAAGGCCAAGTCCGAACGCCGTCGGCGTTTCGATTCCTCCGATTGACTTTGCGGGACGGGGCACTACATACGTATCGCGGACTCAACTTCCCGCGAACGCCAAATCTAATGACCCCACGGGTAGGTAAGATCCGCAAGAACACGTGGTCCCCAACAGAAAACTCTAGCGGCCTACGATGCTGGTCCGCCCAATGACGATGCCGATCCTGCGCAACATGAAGTCGTTCTCTAATTCCCTTAATCACTTCAACCGTCTGAATAATCATTTCTGGGCCTAGCATCTTCCTTTCCCAGATATCATCCCATGCTAGTGGCGATCTACACTTCTTACCATATAGTGCCTCAAATGGTGCCATCTGGATACTGGCTTGATAACTGTTGTTGTATGAGAACTCAACTAAGTGCAGGTGGCTTTTCCAAGATCCTCCAAAATCTAGAGTGCAAGCTCGCAACATATCTTCCAAAATCTGAATTGTTCTTTCTGATTGCCCATCCGTTTGTGGATGGTAAGCCGTGCTAAATCTTAACTTGGTACCCAGACTATGATGCAAGCTCTTCCAGAAATGTGATGTAAAGCGGGTATCTCTGTCTGACATAATACTGACAGGGACTCCATGCTGCCTGACTATCTGTTGCATGTACAACTCTGCCAACTTTTCTGTAGATTATCCTACTCTGAAAGGAAGAAAGTATGCTACCTTTGTAAGCCGATCTACTATCATCCAAATAGCTTCTTTACCACTTGGTGACCTCGGTAAACTGGTCACAAAGTCCATTGTAATATGCTCCCATTTCCATTCCGGGATGGAAAGCGGTTGCAATAATCCAGCTGGCCTCTGCTGTTCTGTCTTCACTTGCTGACATACCAAGCAACGGGAAACAAATCTAGCTATCTCTCTCTTCATCCCGTTCCACCAGAAGTGCTGCTTGATATCTTGGTACATCTTGGTCCCTCCAGGATGTACAGAGTACTGGGAACTGTGAGCTTCTGTCATAACTTTCTGTCTGATATCTCCACTAGATACACATAGACGTGATCCAAACCTAAGCGTACCATCTTCGTGAATTTGCATCTCTTTCCTGAGCCCTGACTCATATTCTGCCCTAAGCTTCTGAATCCTTGGGTCTTGTGCCTGAGCTGCCTTGATCCTATCTACCAAGTCAGATTGGACTTGTAGACTTGTCAGAACTCCTACATCGCTAGGAAGTATAACTTCGATGCCCATCTCCTGAAGGTCTTCTAAGATGTGCTTCTGCGTTGTTAACATAAATGTGCCGCCTCTTCTGCTAAGAGCGTCTGCTACCACATTAGCCTTACCTGGATGATACTGAAGCTCCACGTCATAATCCTTGATCAGTTCTAACCATCTTCTCTGCCTCATGTTCAGCTCCTTCTGAGTAAAGATATACTTCAGACTTTTGTGGTCTGTGTACATGTCTACTCGGTCACCATATAAGTAATGCCTCCATAGCTTCAAAGCAAATACTACTGCCGCCAACTCTAAATCATGAGTTAGATAATTCTTCTCGTGGTCCCGAAGCTGCTTAGATGCATATGCTATCACCTTCCCGTGCTGCATGAGGACACATCCAAGTCCTTTACCTGACGCATCACAATATACTGTAAAACCTCCGGGTCCGACTGGCAATGTAAGAATAGGCGCTGATATCAACTTCTGCTTTAAATTCTCAAATGATGCCTGACATTCTGCCGACCAAACAAATGGCACATCCATCCGTGTCAAGCGGGTCATGGGTGCTGAAAGTCTTACAAAATCTGACACAAATCTTTTGTAATATCCTACCAATCCCAAGAAACTCCATACATCAGCTACGGTCTTGGGTACTGGCCAACTCTCTACTGCTTCTACCTTCTTAGGATCCACTGCTACTCCAGCTCCTGATACGATATGACCCAAAAATGAAATATGGTCCATCCAGAATTCACACTTGCTGAGCTTGGCATACAACTGGTTCTCTCTCAGAACCTGCAACACTTTCCTGAGGTGGTCTTCATGCTCCTCTTCACTAGCAGAGTACACAAGAATGTCGTCGAGAAATACTACGACAAACTGATCTAAATATGGCATAAAGATGCGGTTCATCAAATCCATGAATATTGCTGGAGCATTGGTCAAACCAAACGGCATTACCAAGAATTCATAATGCCCATACTTTGACCTGAATGCTGTCTTGGGAATGTCTTCCTTCCGAACCCTCACTTGGTGATACCCTGAACGAAGATCTATCTTGGAGAAAACTCTAGCCTTGCTCAACTGATCAAATAAGTCGTCGATCCTGGGTAATGGGTACTTGTTCTTTACTGTTGCCGCGTTAAGCTTTCTGTAGTCAATGCATAATCTGGATGATCCATCCTTCTTCCCCACAAGTACCACTGGCGCTGCCCATGGTGATACGCTAGCTTGGATGAACTTCTTCTCCTTCAGTTCCTCTATATGTTGATATACCTTGGCCTGCTCCGAATCCGCCATTCTGTAAATCCGATCTGATATCGGTTTAGTTCCAGGTGCCAATTCTATACTGAACTCAATATCTCTAACCGGTGGTAGACCTGGAAGTTCTTCGGGAAATATGTCTAAAAATTCTTCAACTACCTTCGGAACCTGAACTTCTTCCATTACCGTTACTACTCCCTGCTCTTGCTGAGTTGCCTCTGATCTGACTAAGGTGAATCTCTTCATGCCTGGAATATCAAAAGATACACTCCCACTACGACAATCTATTGTCGCATGACTGTCTTCCAGCCAGTCTATGCCTAAGATAACGTCGAAATTTCTAACAGGAAATTCTATCAATTGGGCGGGTAAAGAATGCCCACAAACTACAACACTACACGCTAGAATAACTCTACTAACTCCTACGAGCCCATTACCAGTGAGTATATTCAACCTCCCTGGCAATGCCTCGAACTCCATTCCTAGCCGTGTCGTAAATCGTGCAGATATAAATGAGTGCGATGCTCCCGAATCAAACAATGCTACTGCGGGATATGAGGCGACGAGAATGTTACCTGCTACAACATCTCCCGATGCTAATGCCTCATCCAAGGACAGAGTGAATGCCTGCCCTCGACCTCCTTGCTGGTTTCCATGTTGCGGCCTAGCCTGGTGCTGCTGCTGTCCCCTGCCTTGATGATGCTGGGGTGGTCTATGCTGGTGTTGCTGCATCGGCGGTCCCTGCTGCCGAAACATCTGAGCCTGCGGTACTAACGGACGCTGTGCCAACGGCCTCACTGCTACCGCTGGTCCTCGATACTGCCCTGCCCCTGGTGCTGGCAGAGCAAGAAACTGCTGCACTGGTCCTCCTGACCTCGAATTCATGGAACATGTGGTAACCCGATGATCTGGATTTCCACATATCAAACATAGTCCATTCAATGTCCGACACACATCTCTAGTGTGCCCCATCTTCCCACAATAAGTACAGCCCGCTGGAGGTTGCTGGTTCTTCCTCTGTTGCTGTTGCTGCTGCCTGGGTGGTGGTGCTGGCCCTCGCATCGCCACATCGTGGATACGAATGCCAGGGGATGGTGCTGTTGTTCGGGGCGCTGCTCCCCCTCCTCCTTCAATCTGACTGTGGGATCTCTTCTGACCTCTAGTCCTTGCCGTAAGCCTCTGAATGGTGATCTCATGCCTTCGGGTTGCCGTCAATATCTCATCAAAAGTCTGGTAATTGTGCCCCTCTATCAATTGCAAGAGCTCAAGATGAAACCCTTGCTGGAACCTCATCGCCCTCTGGCGCTCCGTTGCTACCATCTCTGGGGCAAACCTACTCAATCTGCAGAACTCCGCTGCATAAGCATCTACAGTCTTGCCAGCCTGCTTGAGGTTGATAAACTTCTGTTGTAACTCAAACTACGCCACAACTCCATAATACTTCATCTTGAACCTTGCAGTAAAATCGTCCCATGCAACAGGACGTCTGATGCCTACTTCCTCTGCTTCCCACCAATCACGTGCAAGATCCTGAAGTAACAACTTCACTAGATCCACACGCTCTTCGGCCGGCACCTTAGCGGCTGTCAGAATAGCCTCAATGTCCTTAAGCCATGCATCTGCTGAGATGGCATCCTCCGTGCCCTCGAAACGGCGGGGGTTATACTTGCAAAACCGAGCTGACGCTCCTGAATCTGGCCTCGCCCCTCTTTCCAAAGCCGTCTGCAATCCTTGGTTGAGTAGCACATTCTGCTCTTGTAGCTGAGTGTGCATGCGTTGCTGGGCCAGCATCTGATGTTGCTGAGTAGCCATCATCCCTCTCATGATCTCCAGAAGGGCTGGTATGTCCATCTCCGTAGGGGTAGGTGGAACTGTTGGTGGTGGTGGAACATCTGGATACTGCGATCCAGCTGCTGCTTCCACTATCACTTTTTCTTGAATAGCCTCATGAAGTGGTTCTGACCCTTGTTGCTGACCAACCTGGTCAGGTTGTCCATGCTGCTGTCCATATTGTTGTTGTCCACCTCTGACAGATACGGACGAGGTGCCCCTAAGAAAAGGGACAAGAGAACAATCAAACGACCGGACATAAAGGATCAATAAAGTCAAGGGATACTGGAATGTCAAGCTGGAGTTGAGAATCAACAAATCATGAGATCAAGGGGGAACATGTGTGATTGAGACATCCTATAAATCAAAACACCCCACAAGTCTAAAATCAGACCTGCATGGGCCACCACTAAAACCTTGTCACGCCCCAGAACCAGAATACTGGAGAGCGGGGGAATGACTCAGCCAGCTACGTATTACGGGTAGATGAATACCGTATAATACGATCAATGCTGTCTAAAAGACGAGGGGGTGCATACTACATGAAAGTCTCACTATGGTCTCTTCACATCTATTGTCTCAATCATTCAAACAAGAAACAGTAATAGAGAACATGTAAGATAAAGCAGTAAGGTGTCCCAAACGCTCTGTCAAATGTTCTTGATATCTGGCTTTACAAAACATAGCCAGATTAATGTAGCAAAAGTATACATAATTGTTATCAGCTGCAGTCTGACTTTAATTACAATTATGTAAAAGTAAGTACAAGACGATCCGACTAACATGTCGGTGCCAAACGGCCAAGTATAAAGTAAGTGACAAAACGAGCGGTGAAGTAAGGAACCCACTCGAGTCCTCCTACGATCATCCCTCTAGTGTTGACCATCTTGGAGGTAGAAGTAAGCTGGATCCTCGGGGACCGGCTCTAAATCTGGCCATGCAAAACCAGAGAGGTTAGACCTCTAATAGCAAGTACCACAAGGAAGTACGACATGGGAACTAAAACCAGTAAGTAAGAGAATATAATAATAGATCTCTGCTTTCCACTAGGATTCACATCACATCACGACACTTCGAACCAACCTCCCAACCAAACAAGGACAGAAGTTGGCCCGTCATGTCCTGACATTCTGATCATCCCAGTTAGGTAACAGAGTAGGTACAGTGCACAAACAAATCAATTTAAACGGCCATTCAACTACTACGGCTTGCTATTGTGAGTCCCAAGTTATCCTGGAATAATGCAATTAGGGATTCCTCAGTTCTTACCATGTGCGAGCAAGGCTAGTCTATCCAGTCAATCATGTGCGCCATGCATGAATTAGACGAGTCCTAGCTGGACGCCCGTCAATATACAATATACAATAATAATAAAAGCAGATACTGTTCCCTGCCCGTGTGGCAGCTTTACAGTATCTGTGGGAACCAGCCGGCCCGTCGGGTATTACTTGTCCCAAGGGGGCTGCCATATAAGAACTCGGAAATCCATTCTCTCCATGCCATCATTATTTTATTTAACTTAATAGTCCCTACGTTGAGTGAAATCCCATGCCGTGGATCATGGTCATTCAAATGAGTACTTTCGTACGGGGTACAATATGCACAACTCTACAACGATACCAGTGCGGTTAGGTTACAGGTTTTACATAGCGTAATACAACAATCAAATCTAACCACGGTAATCATGCCTTGACCATAAAGCACACATGCTTCTTTTGTAGAAAATAAATAAGTAAATAAATAAATAAATAGATTGAAGCCTGCATGTGCATGTAAGTCAATATTCGGGATCAGCCAGTCGATTACAATAGTCCATAACATGAACGTGTCTCATTCATTCAATTCAATAAGACGACTAGCCAGTCTCTTAGTTCCGACTAGGAACACATGATTAATTTAGTCAAGATAACCATTATTATCAATGGTGACAAGGCATGAAAGTCAATTAGCATTAAACGGGAGTCGAGTCTATAACTCTCATGGTCAAGTCCCAGTCATACTGGGTATCCCAAAAATCAATCGGGACACAAGGCACATTCCACATAACAATTGATATTAACAATATTATCATATCATGATTTTATCGAGTTATGCCAAAAAGGCGTAAGGATATAAAATGGACGTTAAATGTCTAATAAAATATCAATATACAGGGCTATAGAAGATCAGGGTAAGTAAGGTCAGCGTACGCTCAAGTCAGCGTACGCTCAGGTCAAAGAGGCAGCGTATGGGCTCCATACGACTCCTCACCATCCAAGTGAGCGTATGCAAGTCATACGCTCCCAAAAGGTAGCGTATGAACTCCATACGACTCCTGACCATTCAAGTCAGCGTATGCAAGTCATACGCTCCCAAAAGGTAGCGTATGAACTCCATATGACTCCTGACCATTCAAGTCAGCGTATGCAAGTCATACGCTCCCAAAAGGTAGCATACGAACTCCATACGATATACGCTTCCTAAAAAGGTAGCGTATGCAAGACACACGCTTCCTAAAAAGGTAGCGTATGGACTCCAGACTGCGCTGCGCTAAAGAGCGCGCACAGCTCAGTGACGCAAGCTAAAAAGCTAGTGTACACTGCTCACTGTCTTCTCCAAACAGCAAGAACTCCATGGTTGCACCCCAAAGCTTCAAAGGTCCATAACTTGGTCAAAACAAGTCCAAATCCAACTTTCCAAAGGTCAAAATTGGGTAGAATAAAACTCTCTACAACATAGAACCATCAAAACTTGAAAACAAAGAAGTTTGATAGATCAAAACCACCAAACTTCAAAAATAACTCATTTCTAGATCTACAAAAATTAAGACTTCGAAATGAGAAATGCCAAGTTCTAAACTCTCTTAGGATCACGAGAGAAAGATAAATGAACCATAAAAACATGGGTTCTCATATGGAGCAAGTTGTACTTGCCTACGATTTGGTAGGTGGAGAGAGTAATGAAGAAGAAGAAGAGGAGTAATGGTGAGAATGTGAGTTTATGAGGAGAGAGAAAGAGATGTAAGCTTTAAATAGAAAATGGGGTGGTAGGTGGGAGTTGGGCCGGGTCCAATGGGTCCAATGGGTCGGGTTGTAGGGGATCCAACCAAAGCCAACCCGAATCCAAAGCCTAGCTAAAGCAGAGAATAAAAGCAGGAAATAAAGTGCAGAAATAAAATTACAGAAATATAATTGCAGGAAATAAATTAACATGAAAATTTAAAGAGCAGATTAATTGATTAACATAAAATTAAAAGAATTTAAATATAGGATAATACATGATAAATTTTAAATAAATACTCATGAGTTGTACATGTATAAAAATACGCATTCTGGGAACGGGGAGTGACACCGCATGAGGCCGCATGCCGCATAAGATCGCATGGCCGTATGACTGCTGACGTGCTAAGTGCAAAGTGCGCCAACAAAATGCCACATTACGTCTCATGAGCCCATAAGCCCATGAGCCCGAGTCCGAGTCCGAGTCCGAGTCGCTAAGCCCCTTTGGGGCTTAGCTCCAAATGGAATTAATCCAAGAGAATGACAAAAGCATTAATGCTTAATCCTTGGAGCCTTATTCCTACCTTCTAGTAAAATCACCCACATGGTTCCCTCCTTAGGGTCACCATCCCATGTGTATCTCTCAACAACACAACCAAGTATATATGTTGAGATAACTCATGGTGCATTTCCGATATGGGACTAAAATTTTACAAGGCATGTTGAGAGCAAGCTCTCTCCATGTAAAGAAAGCACCAACAACCCCCACATATCACAACATATATATGTGTCCAGGATTGAGCGTTCCCTACAGTAATTGTCCATTTTATATTAGGATAGATGTCGCTGACGACTTGAATCTTCCTGCATGGTTAAATAATAATGTGATACAAGAATGGACTACGCTTTGAATTCTGCACCACAATTGTAATTCTTTCCACTCATAAAGTGTAGTTACGTGTGCTTCTGGTTGCACATTAAAGGCCCTGTGCCAGCCTAGTTTCAGTATATAATTTTAGGTGTCTACAAGTTTACCCTCAAGAGACGACCTGATATCTTTTTCCATACACTATAGGTGAGTTCTTTACTAAAGAGATATCGCATGAAGCCTTGCGCTTCCTTGCGGTGCTACGTCGCTATGACATGGCCTGAAGCCGAGGCATTACCCCTACCTGGGAACCTCATCGTAGTATCATACTACTGTAGCATGAGGTCTCAGCCTCTTTGTAGTGCCAATCTACTCAGCATGAAGCCTAAGGCTTTCTTGCAGTGTTACGCCGCAACGACATGGCTTGCAATGCCGAGGCTTTACCCCTACCTGGGTACCTCATCGTAGTGTCGTGCCACTGTAACATGGGGCCATCCTCCCCTTTGTAGTGCTGTCTACAACTCTTTAATTACGTCATACAACATTAGGCTACCTACCTATTTGCGGTGCTACACCGCTATGACTTGGCTTGCAAAGCCGAGGCATTATCCCTACCTGGGAACCTCATGGTGGAGTCACCCCACTGTAGCATGGAGTTTCACTCCTTGTAGTGCTGCTCTACCGTGCTTCCTGTAAAGCACACCAGGCATTCACTCTGCCTGAGAACTCATTAAGGCGTTTAAGCCAACCTTCCACAGGATCTGTTTTTTCTGCAGAAAATGAATAGTAGACAACAGTGGTTATGGGTCCGTTTCCCTTCCATGTTCCAAAGAACAAGTACCCACTGTTACCTGATAGTTTCCCAGTCAGTGATCCTCCTTTGAACAAAAAGTTAGATGCCTAGTAGATTTCTCTTTGAACTAGTAGCATAAAACTTTATGGTAGGATTACAAAGACACACTATCAGAATGCCTTCAAGCCCATTTTACAAGCTGTGTCATCGACCAACTGGCACTTGAGGCCCTTTGTGAACGGATCTGCCAGGTTCTCCTGACTTCGAACATCAATCACTGCTATTACACCTCTTTTGATAAGATCATGTACTGTCCTGTGCTTCAACCGCACAGTCCTCTTCTTTCCGTTGAAGAGGTCATTTGATGCCACCGTCACAGTCGCCTGGTTGTCACAGTATATCGGTATCGCCGGTATCTGAGCCCCAACCACTGGAAGATCATACATGAGCTCCCGAAGCCATTCTACTTCATCTGCTGCAGTTTTAAGTGCATATAATTCAGATTCCATGGAGGAACGAGAGAGTATAGTCTGCTTCTTCGACTTCCACGATATAGCAGCTCCACCCAAGGAAAAGACATATCCACCTGTGGATCTCTCGTTTTCCACCTCTGAACACCAGCTAGCATCACTGAAGCCTTCTACTACTGTCGGATACCCGTGGTAGTTCAGTGCATATGTCTGAGTCTTCTTGAGATATCTCATCACCCGCTTCACAGCTTTCCAGTGCTCAATCCCTGGGTTGCTTGTGAACCGACTCAGCATTACCACAGCGAAAGCTATGTCAGGCCTTGTGGCAGTGGTTGCGTACATCAAACTTCCGATAATGCTAGAATACTCCAGCTGCCTGAAGCTTTCCTTCGAGTTTGGCTTCAGCTTCTGATCACACCTGTATGGCATATCGATCCCTGGAAGATCCTTATACCCATAGCGTGTGAGCATCTTCTCAATGTAGTGAGATTGTGACAGCGCTACTTCAGTGTCTGTCCGTATGATTTTTATGCCCAAGATGACATCTGCATCCCCCAAGTCCTTCATACTGAACTTGGTTGAGAGGAACTTCTTTGTCTCTGTGACACAGCCTATGTCCGTGCCTAGGATTATCATGTCGTCCACGTACAGACAAACGATGACTCCTCTTCCATCAGCGAACTTTGTGTAAACACATTTGTCCGTCTTGCTGACTCTGTAGCCGTTTGACCTAATAACTTTGTCAAACTTCTCATGCCATATCTTGGGAGCTTGCTTCAAACCATACAATGATTTCACCAACTTGTAAACTTTGTCTTCAAGACCTTTGACGACAAATCCAACTGGCTGTTGTATGTAAATCTCTTCGGTCAGCTCCCCATTCAGGAATGCTGTCTTTACATCCATCTGATGTATCACCAACTTATGTATAGCTGCTAGAGCGATTAACATCCTGATGGTGGTCATCCGAGCTACTGGAGCATACGTGTCAAAGTAGTCTATTCCCTGTTTCTGAGAAAACCCCTTGGCTACCAGCTTGGCCTTGAACTTGTCAATAGTTCCATCTGCCTTCATCTTCTTCTTGAAGATCCATTTACATCCGATGGGCTTTTCTTCTTCAGGTAGATCTACCAACACCCATGTATTATTGGAGGTGATAGAGTCAAACTCGTCATTCACTGCCTCCTTCCAGAAGATAGCATCTCTGGTCTTCATCGCCTCATCATAGGTAAGCGGATCTGCTTCCACATGATAGGTGACAAAGTCATCTCCGAAGTCTTTCGGTCTCCTTGCTCGCTTAGCTGACGGCTCTGCGAGTTTTGGTACGAGAGTTGTTTCATCAACAACAGCTTCTTCTTGGACTACAGGCCTATATGAGATTTCAGTCTCATTTGCACCTACATCATTTTCCGGAATGTCCGAAAGAACAATGTTTTTGTCTTTTGCAAACTTGTCTTCAAAGTATTCAGCATCGCGAGATTCGATGATATGATTTGACTCAATATCAAAAAATCTCCTAGCATCACTCTTCTCGGCATACCCCAAGAAGATCGCCTTCATAGTCCTTGTCCCTAGCTTCTGAATCTTCAGATCTGGGAGCTTCACATACGCCAGACACCCCCACACCCGAATGACATTCAAGTTTGGTCTGACTTTGAACCAGAGTTCATGAGGAGTTACGTCTGAAGTTGCATACAGCACTCTATTTAGAATAAAAGTGGTCGTCAATGCAGCTTCTCCCAGTAGCATTTAGGAAGACCCGCGGTTAGCAGCATTGAGTTCATCATTTTTGTCAACGTTCTGTTCTTCCTCTCCGCTACTCCATTGGATTGAGGAGGATATGGAGCAGCAGTCTCGCATATGATTCCATGTTCTTTGCAGAACGATGCGAATTCATGAGACCTGTACTCCCCACCTCGATCACTTCTTAACCTCTTGAGTTGTTGTCCAGTCTGCCGTTCAGCTTCGGCCCTGAACTCTCTGAACTTCTCGAAGGCTTCGTCTTTAGACTTGAGCAAGTAGAAGAACACGTATTTTGAGAAGTCATCGATGAAGGTTATGAAATACTTCATCCCGGCCTTCGTGGAGAAATATTTGAAGTCACAGATATCGGAGTGCACCAACTCCAGAAGATTTGTGCTTCGATTGACCCGATGAAAGGGTTTCCTTGTGATCTTCGTCTGAGCACACACTTCACACTTCTCCACCTTACCCCCACATTTGGAGATAAGTCCTAGACTAGACATTTTGTTAATTCTTCTACAATGAACATGTCCTAGTCTATTATGCCACAACTCAAGAGAATAATCAGAAAATGCACCTGCATTAATGTCATCAAACTGGTTGACAAGCTGAATTTTAAACATTTCTTCAGTTTGATAAGCCTTCCCAAAGTATGTTCCTTTCTTGGACATCACCATCTAACCAGCATTGATGTCCATCCTCAAGCCTGCGTTGCAGAGCAGGCTCCCAGAGATCAGGTTCTTGGCAATCGCCGGAATATGCTTCACACCTTGAAGCGTCAGAGTGTTCCCAGAAGTGAGTTTTAGTTCCACGGTCCCGATCCCCAGAACTTCAGCTTGGGCCTGGTTCGCCATGACAACCTTCTCAGATATCGGCTGGTACGTGACGAACCATTCCTTGCCAGAACAGACATGGCAAGTCGCACCAGTGTCTATCCACCAGTCAGAGTCAACCCCCACAGTTGTGACCTGTGCGATCATAGCAACAAAGTTAGAAACCAATGAAACCTTATTAGGCTCACCTTTCTCTGATTGTTTAGGCTTAGATCTGCATTCACTCTTGTAGTGGCCTTTCTAGACACAATTGTAACAAGTCACGTGGGACTTAGTCTTCTGTTGCTTGAATGAAGGACCCTTCACTTTTAGATTAGTGAAGTCCATCTTCTTGGGATGAGAAGCCGCATGCTTCCCCTTGGGATCTCTCGTCTGCACTAGATTGGCTTTAGCCAACTGTTTGGATAGAGTGTCCACCTTCTGTTGGGAACGCAGTGGTTAAATGCGGCAGCTCCTCGGATAGATTGTTAGTCCCGGGGCTTGATCAAAGATGGTAAAACAGATGCAACAGAGATCTACGATGATACAAAAACCAAATAACCCGATTACAATATGGAGGAGGAAAATAGAGAAGAGAAGATCTCTCGTTCTTCCTTGCAAACGTTTTGCAATTGGGACAGAACGAGTTACAATAATCTAGAGAAAGATGAGAAGAAGAAAAAATGCTGGGGTGTCAAAACACCGTTGCTCAAAGCAAGATTCGCCCCATACGAACTGCTTCCAGGAACCAGCAAGTTTGAAGAACTTGTAGAACGCTCGAAGTCACCTCTGTTCTGACTCCTCGGATGGACTTGCAATGGCGGCAGCAGCTCTCTCTCTTTCTCTTTTTCTGACTTATAATTTTCGTAGTACCCACAAAGGAGGCCAGAAGAGAGTATATATAGAGAGAGGGTGAAAACCCTAGCCGCCTCTTCAGTTATGGAAAGATTGAATCAAATCCCAAAAAGATAGCAGCGAGATTAATTCAAATCCCACAAAGATAGCAACGAAATTAATTCAAATCCCACAAAGATAGGATCTGAATTAATCGCATTGAATCAGTCTTTCCATAACTGACTTGTAGTCTGCACAGTCAGCGGAACCCTCCATGCGGCAGCAGCAGCCTGGCCGCATGAGTCACATGAGCCGCCGCATAAGACCGCATGACTGCTGACGTGCTAAGTGCAAAGTGCGCCAACATTACGCCTCATGAGCCCATGAGCCCGAGTCCGAGTCCGAGTCGCTAAGCCCCTTTGGGGCTTATCTCCAAATGGAATTAATCCAAGAGAATGACAAAAGCATTAATGCTTAATCCTTGGAGCCTTATTCTTACCTCCTAGTAAAATCATCCACATGGTTCTCTCCTTAGGGTCACCACCCCATGTGCTTCTCTCAACAACACAACCAAGTATATATGTTGAGATAACTCATGGTGCATTTCCGATGTGGAATTAAAATTTTACAAGACATGTTGAGAGCAAGCTCTCTCCATGTAAAGAAAACACCAACAATGGAGGACATATATATATAGCCCGGAGCTAGCCAAGGGGGCTCAAGTCAAGCACCCCTCGATCACAAAGACTCTGCACAAGTACCTCTCGTTTAGCAATTAAAAATTGACTAATGAACTGTTAGGGTCATTTAAAAATTGTGCACAAGTAGCACATACTGCAATTGATAATTACTAAATGATTAATTAATTGTTAACACCAACCATACATGTAGTAGATGGTCAATGACTTACACTACTACAACCGTACGTGATTCACACGATTCAAAGTAGTATTTGAAGCTTTCTTAAATAATTGTTGGTGAGCCTCTTTCTTAAATAATTGTTGGTGAGCCTCTACGTGATTCATTGTAAATTTAAATCTTAATTGTGTACAAGTACCTCTCGTTTAGCAAATAAAAATTGCCTAATGAACTGTTAGGGTTATTTAAAAATTGTGCACAAGTAACACATACTGCAATTGATAATTACTAAATGACTAATTAATTGTTAACACCAACCATACATGTAGTACATGGTCAATAACTTACACTACTTGTGAAGCCCATGCTTAATTTTATTTTTTATTTATTAATTATTTGTTAAGCCTCAAACCCAAGCCCTCAATCAATGTAGCCCAATCCAATAACTTAAACCCACAACCCAAGTCTATACCCAAACCCATTCAAACCCAGGTTACCCTCTCCCCCCGGTCCCGCGAGCACACCCCCAAACCGGATCTGGAGATCCTTCCTTACCACCCACTTCAAATTCCATAACTTTCTCCTCCCTCCACCAAATCAAAATCCGAGACCACCATCGCGTTCGTCTCGTCGTCCTCTCCAAATCTAGACCTCACTCTCCCACCTTCCGAGCCCGTACCCGGCGCCTCCCGTGCGCCCTCCGTCGGTGCCGTCGTCTCCCGCGTGTGCTCCGTCGCCGCGTGTCTTCCCCCACGTGTCCGTCCGTGTGCGCGCACGTGTCCGTTCTCGTCATCCCGGCGTTGTTCTGAGTCCGAGGCCTCCCCTCGGTACTCCTTCATGCAAGCATTGGGTAACCTCTCCCCTTTCACTTTCTGTTGTAGTTCACAGAACCCATAATTTTACTTTCTGGCCTAGTTTTAGTTTATGTAGATATTAAATTAGGTTCTGTGACGATTTATTTTAGCTCTGTGTTGTTAAATTTGCAAAGTTGTAATAATATCACTTTAGGAAACTTAAATTGTATTTGTTAGTATAAATTATTTTGTAGCTTAATGTCAATAATTTTAAATATATGGTTGAAACGATTTAAATTGTTTAAATTAAAGTTAGGATTATCTCTTAAATTATAATGTTATGCTGTAGAAATTCTAAACCAAATAAATGATTTAGTTATTTCATTTATAGTGGTCAAATATTTATTTATTTAAAAGTTATTGTTATTAAATAAAAAATTTGTTAGAAAATGGTACTATAAACTATGTATGTTCCTCTTTTAAAACGATTTCTAGTCAAAAAGGTTTATAAAGTGGTTATTGTAATAAAAACTGATGTTGTGTAAAAAAGGTTAATTTTGGTAGCGGTATTTAATAATAAAATTCGAAAACCTTTATATTAACCTTGAACCAATATTTTGGAAAAAATGTAGTTTTGCGCATTAAATATTATTTTTAATATTTAAAGACGATTCTAGGCAATTTGTGAAAATGACTAAAAATATATTTTACGAAAATCATTTCCGATTAAATATTTACTTCAACAAATAAATCCTATTTTAAAATATTATTTTACATAAAAACTATTTTCTTATGAAACTTACTAATTTCGGAAAATTCGCTTAAAATATTTTTCTAATAATTATTACTTATGACGAAATTCAAAACGGTTTTACGTTAATGTTAGATTTGTAACTAAACTATTTTTGTACATATGACTTCGGTTAGGAACACCCACCTATAGACTTGACCTAGCTTGTACCTTAGAATTTATGGCGTAATTCTGGTTACTAAAACTGGCGTTACAATCTTATAGGTTCTGATCTGTAACCCTAGCAGTCACTTTCTGGTTGCTGCCAAGTCAAGGAATAGTCTGGGGCAAGTTTTATATCTGTTCCATATCTGTATTTTATTTTGATAATTAAATGTATGCATCAGTAGATACATGTAGCAGAGTTACACTGATTCACCGTGGATCCCTCTTGGACTCCACAGAGGTTGATGGATTGCTGGATGTCTACCTTGACATGTTGATTATTGACTCATTGACTCATTGCTTGGGGATTGCTTGGGGGAGTAGTATAACGTCTGTGACCAAAGCCAAATATTAATCGTTTATTGCATCGCGTTAACCCCTACCACACAGGGGGTTGAACCGTACCGTATACTATTCGTTTTGGCCAAAACGTTAGTATATATATTGCCTCTATCCCAGCCGGTCACATGTCCTGTTATATACTCAAACACAAGCTTAGCATTGCAACATTCTGGACATTGACATCATCTCGCTTGTTGTCTTTTTACTATTAAATACAAAAATATATTGTTTCTTAAACTGTTTCGCACTTTACATTTATTATTAATTTAGAATTGCTAGATGTGGATGAAATATGTTCTTGCTCCCTCCTGACTAGAGACCCAACATTTTTAGGTGATTGCGACGAAGAGGAGCTGCCTTACTGCACTTTCAACGGGACATACTTGGGTCCCGCAGAGGCTGAATCATGAACCCCTGAACCTTAGAATGTTGGCTTAATACTTTTTTTTATCTTTCTTTTCATAATCATTTGTAATTAAATGAATATTGTAGTTTTTTGTTTATTTCAAGATTTTTCCCAGTTGAATAAAATGTTTTAATTCCGTTAGATGTTTCTGCATGTTATGTTTCACTGCTTGATACAGCTTACTGCCGCCGTCTCATAACGGTGCAGGCTGGGCATGATCCGACTAGATCCACTGCATTGGGATCGGGTCGTGACACTATACAACATATCTATAGACCAACGACACACGTGGGATGGGTGGGGTCGATGTCAGCAAATTGAAGGTCATGCTGTCTGGCATATATAATGATACATAAATATTTGCAATTTAAATATACCAATAGATCCGAAATCAACTTGTCTAATTAATTATTATTGCCATTTTGTTTCCAAGTCTAATTTTGTAGTAAGTACTCTTTATGAAGAAGTTAATAATCGACCCTCATTTCTATTATATGTCCTGGTGGCAGGAGTACTTTTATTGCCATGTCCCAATTCTCTTCAACTGGATACTTGTCTAATTGTGTCTCCATTAGCTCAATTGTTGTGGTAGCCTTAGGATCATTGGAACTATATATTTTCATTTCATATAATTAAACTACTCTGGCCATAAATTTATGAATCATCCTTATGCTATTTTTGGGAAGGGAGGAAAATGGAGGGAAGGGAAATTTTGAGAAAAAAGTGGGTGGAAAATTAAAGTTGTGATGTTTGGAAAAATGGAAAAGAAAAATGGAGGAGAGAAATTTGGAAAAAGGGGAAGGATCGCCCCGTGTTCTTGGAGGGTTTTCGCGATCCACTCGCACTCTGCTTTAACTATCTCAGCTTGGTCAGGTTCACCAGGTACGAGTGATATGGGAGGGAATAGTGTCTTTGGGAAGACCTTCCCCTTGAACACCTTCTCCTCGGCAATGTGGCCTTCCAGAAATTCCATTTCTGACTAACTCACCAAATGAAAGAAGATGTGCACAAAGAGGAGGTATACAGAACGCACAACTTAATTACTCGTAGGAATGGATGGTGGAAGAAGAGAATGAGGTGCTATATATATACATGTATACATTGTCCCACCAAATGTGTACATACTTTTGGAAGCTGTATGAAATAATAGGTAGGTGAGCTTCACGAGGATCCTTCAAATAATATCTATGTTCTATTATTATTAATTAGTCGTTGAAATCATTTTATTGAAATCTTAAATCTCCAGAAGTAACATTTATAGCAATTAATAAATATGCACAAGTAACACGCATTAGCAATTAAAGATCATTACATGCATGTTTATTACACAAACCTTCCTTCCTTTGAAAATAATTACATGGACCTCTCCCATGTTTTATATTTTATATAAAGAATTTTTACACTAACCCTGTTCATTTTTAAAGTAAAATATAAAGCAAATGTGAGGTCGTACTTTTTTTTCAAATAAGGGAGGTCATTATAATACTCATAAAAGATTGTAGAGTTAGTGTATTTATTTCATTCCTTCACATCTAAGCCTTTTTTTTATTGTTTTATGACAATCTTCAATATCGTCAAATTTTCGATATATTGAATCATGGAAATGAATCTAAGTCTGCAAGACTTCGTCTCTTCATTCTCAAATTTCTGCAGTGTCATCTTGAAGGGGAATTTCTTTTTAAACATTTACCTTCACATTTGAACTAAAAATTTGAAAGTCTTGTTCATTAACTTTGGCACTCATCTCTTAAGTGTTCAGTCCATTTATATCATGAATAGAAACACAGACTTTCAGAAGCTCTTGTGTCATCGTGATTGTCTTCTTGGTTATAACATTCTTGAACTTTCACTAAAACAATATTTCGATGCTAATGTGGACACAAGAGCTATTATAATATCATTTTCTAAAGTAGAAAGTATATGCTCAGCCTTTTCATGTGTTTTTATCACTCTAAATTAGAGAAATATGTTCTAAATCGTCATATCTTAGGATTATGAGTTCCAATACAACCCTAATTCATGAGTTGGAAGATAAAATAATTTTTTTTTATTCCTTTATAGTATATACCTTTAACATGAGATAACTTGTTTTGGTACTACATGAATAGTTGAATTAGGTCAGTTCTTAATAAATTTTTTGTATATAAACTAACTAGAATATCTAAAGGTTCTTTAAGTTATATTTTTTACTACCTACCTAAATGCTCATATTTTCAAAAGTAATCTAAAAATATATTTATATCATATAGTTTAATTTTAGGATCCAAAACTGCAACTAAACAATATATTCTTCCATTTAAGTAACGATGCAAGCAAAACCCGAAACAAGTATATATGAATTTTTTTTTTGATGATCTTGTTGAAGTTAAATAAAAATTAAGTTGGATAATAAACTCTTGATAAATACATCTAATGCTGAAAATGGCTCTAAAAATTTAAAATCAAAATTATCCTTAGTTAATTGGCAATCATTATTTTAATTTATATTGTTGTAGTATGTAATGACATCTTTATATTTAATATACGATTTAAACTTCAAATATGTGGATTTTATCTATATGGTACATCCTTCATAAATCTCCTAAATTCTAAACCATGTTATGCACATAATGTTTTAAAATTGTGTCGTTTAATTGAGTGTTCAAATTAATTAGACATCTTCTAAAATTGGGTTGTCAAAATATTGATAGAGGAAGTATTATTAGTAGAATTATCAAAATAATAATGATGAATATTATTCACGTAAGATTCATAAGATGGCTCCACTAATTGTATTTAAGTATTCGGACATTGCAATTCTTTAACAAATATTTTTTGTTTATAAGTCATTTTGCATCCAAATAATGTGTCATAACACAAATAGGATAAATTTAAAAATAGTTTTCGAGATAACTTATGAAGTTAAAATTAACTTAGTACCAATATTTCCGAAAGTTTGTTTCAAATTTCCTTTTCTTTTTCTAATAAATTTGAAGTTTCTGCTTTAATATAGATTTATAAACTTTTTCAAAACCATAATTTTGTACTACTTGCATAGTCATCATAATCTTTAGTCCCACCAAATGTGAAAGAATGTTCTTCGCAAATAATATACTTTCTTAAATTAGTTTGTTACGAGGAGAAAAAATCCCTAATGAAGAAGTAAAAGCATTGAAGCTTAATTATGTTTGTGTATCATCAATTGTGTCCTTACCATTACAAGCATCATAACGTCTCAGCTAGGTCAGGCTCACCAGGTACAAGTGACATGGGAGGGAGTAGTGTATTTGGAAAGACCTTCCCATTGAACAGCTTCTCCTCGGCAATGTGGCCTTCCAGAAATCCTATTTTTGACTGACACACAATAAAAGAAGATGTGCACATAGATGTTGTATGAACAAGTTACTCATAGGAATAAATGGTGGAAGAAGAGAAGAGTAGCTATACATATGTATGGAGTCCATTTTTGTTCACCCACCAAACAAGGTGGAATGTTCACCTCCTAATAAAAATATGACACGTGGTACAAAATCACTTTGGTGGGTGAACAAAACTACTTATAAGTGGTTTTGTGAGGAACAAAAATACCATATGTCATATTTTTATTGGGAGGTGAACATCCCCCCTAGTTTTGGTGGGTGAATAAAATGCACTCATATAATATGTACATATTGTCACACCAAATGGGTACGTACTTTGGAAGCTGTAAGAAATAATAGGCGGGTGAGGTTCACGAGGATCCTTCAAATCATTTCTAGGTTTCTTATTATTAATTATCCGTTGAAATCATTTTATTCAAGTCTTAAATGTGCAGAAGCAACATGTATGGCAATTAATAAATATGCACAAGTAACATGCATTAGCACTTAAAGTACGGATAAAAAAATTAACTTTTCTCTCCCACAAATATATAAATTTTAAAAATTAAATTTAAAAATATTTAAGAACTAAATTGAAATTTTAGTTTGATGTGAAAATAGTAAAATATTTAAATTGTTTAACAAATCTAAGTTCAAATAATTTTAAATATTTGAACTACTTTTAACTATATCATAAAAAAATTATTTTACGTCCAACGCATGTGAATTTACTAGTTTTATATAAAGGGATATCACACTAATCACCATTATTTTAAAAATAAATATAATGCAAAGGGAGGTCCATGTAATTATTTTCAAAATAATGGGGTCCTTTTAACACTCGTGAAAGATTGGGAGATTAGTGTTTTATATCATTTCTTCACATTGATCCAAGATTCATTTGAATTTTTGTATGACTATCTTCAATATCGTCAAATTTTTAGTATTGAATCAGAGAAATGAATCTTAGTCTGCAAGACTTCGTCACTTCATTCTCCCGCTTAAGCAGTCCATATGTACTTATAAAATTTGAGAGACTAGTTCTAGAGGTGAGCATTATTCGTTTTGGACCGAAAACCGAACCGAATAAGGAATTCGGTTCGGTTTTGAAAAAATTCGGTTCGGTTTCAGTTTTGAAAATACTAAATTTTCTTATTCGGTTTCGGTTTTGGGATTCGGTTTCGGTCCAAAACCCAAAACCGAAAACCGAATTAAAAAATTTAGTTTATATATATAATATATATATATATATATATATTTTTTTTTTTTTTTTGTGTGTAATTATAGGTATATACTAAATACATATAGGTATATGTTATAGGTATATACTGAATATATCTAGGTATATTTAGTTATTATATATATTAACAAAAAAAACACAAAAAAATCCAAAAACCGAATAAACTGAAAACCGAACCGATTTAATTCGGTTCGGTTCGGTTCGGTTCGGTTATTGACCAATACGGTTCGGTTTCGGTTTTGCATATTCGGTTTCGGTCCAATTCAGTTTTTGCTTATTCGGTTCGGTTGGAACCGAATAAACCGAATGCTCACCCCTAACTAGTTCATTAACTTAAAGCACTCATCCCTTAAGTGTTCACTCTATTTTTTTGTCTTGAATACAACACAAACTTTAGAAGCTCTGGTCTTATCATGATTGTCTTCTGAATAATGCTAATTATTCCTCCAAATTGTATCTCCAAACTACCTCCTTACGTGGCAGCTGACGTGACATGTTGATGTGGCAGCTGACGTGGTAAATTTTAAAATTAAAATTAACATTAACATAAAATTAATGTTAACATTAACATTAAAATTAATATTAACGTTAATATTAACAATAATATTAATATTAACATTAACATTAAAATCAACATTAACATTAATATAATTAATATTAATATTAAATTAACATTAATTAATATTAACATTAAATTAACATGGACAAAATTGGATAATTAATTTTTTGGGTTAAAATTTGCCTTGTCATCGGACATGTCAGATGACACATAATATTATTTAACATGCTATGTCAGCTGCCACATAAGGAGGAATGTATTGGAGGTACAAATAGCATTACTCTTGTCTTCTTGGTTAGCATTTTTCAACTTCACTAAATAATATTTCGATGCTATTATATACCTAAGAGCCATTAGAATATCATTTTCCAAAGAAAATATACGCTCCGACTTTCCATGTGTTTTTCATCACTCAATAGAGAAATATGTTCTAGAACCATGTCGATCTTAGGATTAGGAGTTCCAATACAACACTAATTATTGAGCTGGAAGAGAAAAATAATTTTGTTTCTTTTTTAGTATACCCTTAACATAAGATAACTTTGAACTTAAACTAGATGGGTTCCTACATTGAATTGTGGAACTAGGTAAGTTCTTAATAATTTTTTCTGTATATAAACTAATTAGAATATCTAAAGATTCTTTAAATTCTTTTTTACTACCAACATAAATGTTCTATTTTCATAAAATAATCTAAAATTTATTTATACCATCTAATTTAATTTTAGGATCCAAAACCGCAACTAAACAATATATTCTTCCATTTAGTAACAATGTAGGCAAAACCCGAAATAAGATCAATATGATTTTTTTTATGATCATTATTAGTTAAAGGAAAAGTTAGATAATAAACTATAGACAAAATAAGTAATGCTCTAAGATGGTTGTAAAAAATTTATAAATAAAAATTTCCTTAGTTAGTTCGCAATCATTTTTTTAATTTATATTGTTATATGGTATAATAACATCTTCATATTTAATACACAACTTTCAAATTAAATACATAAAATTTATCTATATGGTACATCAGTGGGACACGGGAATAAGTTCTCCTGCCCCTTGTTAGCAATCACCCGAATAAAACGCGTATTATACGCAAATTTTTTCATATCTTAAATAAACGTATAATGTTTACGTACGTTTGAAAATTCGGACTTGTACGCAAATTTTAAGCATGTGGAGTTTTAAATACGCTACCGTACGAATTTTTAAAACATTCGACCAAAAAAACTTGACTGAGAAACCCAACAGTTTTCACTTTCTTGACTCTTGCTGCTATTAAATTAAGACCGACACAATTATCAAAGAAAAGATGAAAAAATCTCACAAACCAAAAAAGAAACCTAAGAATCTTTGCACATGTTGCTTGCAACAATAAAAAAAAAAATCTTTCGGTTTTCCATCATACTTTCACTTTCTTTTCTTTATATAATGTTCCCCAACCTCATCTTATTCTCACACTGAACCCTGTTTATGAAGGCGTAGAGGTGGGGATATATTATATATATATATATATATATATATATATATATAATATATATATATATATATATATATATAGATATATAATTATAAAAAAATATATATATAAAATATATATATATATCACCCACCTCTATATATATATATATATATATATATTATATATATATATATATATATATATATATATATATATCACCCACTCTATATATATATATATATATATATATATATATATATATATATATATATATATGGGTGATATATATATATATATATATATATATATATATATATATATATATATATATATATATATATATATATATATATATAAAATATATATATATATATATATATATATATATATATATATATAGAGGTGGGTGATATATATATATAATATATATATATATATATATATGAAACGTACTAAACACGAATTAAATCTAATCCGAATGTTTTTCGTTAGACAATTTTTTGACCGAATTTTTTACCGTATTTTACTTATATTGTGCCGATTATACTCGTACTTTTGTCGTCCCAAATTTTTTCCGTTTGCCGAATTGCTAACAAGGCTCCTGCCACCATGACATATAATAGAAAAGAGCGTCGATTATTAACTTCTCATGAAGAGTAGTTACTACAAAATGAGACTTAGAAACAAAATACCAATGTCATTCCTTAGGCCGCTCCAGCCTACATTAGCTGTCAATAATTCCTTAGTCCTTGACCATGTACTACATGTATGGTTGGTGCTAACAATTAACTAGTCATTTAGTAATTATCAATTGCAGTATGTGTTACTTGTGCACAATTTTTAAATGACCCTAACAGTTCGTTAGTCAATTTTTAATTGCTAAACGAAGGTACTTGTGCACAATTAAGATTTAAATTTACAGTGAATCACGTAGAGGCCCACCAACCATTATTTAAGAAAGCTTCAAATTCTACTTCCTTTGAATCGTGTGAATCACGTACGGGGTATCTTTCTCCTTCATGTTAGATTAATATTAAATAATTTGTACAGCACATTTGTGTATATCATCTTCAAAATCGAGGGGGTGCTTATCACATTTTCTTCGGGCTATATATGTGGTCCATGAATCACTGGGACGGTCTTTGTTGTTCTTCTTCTTCTTCTTCTTCTCCTCCTTTCTTTCTCCAAGTCATAAATAGCATGGGATTCCTAGAAGGGCATACCAAGGGGGAGAAGGTGTTCAATGGGAAGGTCTTCCCAAAGACGCTAGTCCCTCCCATGTCACTTGTACCTGGTGAGCCTGACCTAGCCGAGATAGTGAAAGCCGAGCGCGAGTGGGTCAGTCAAACCCTCCAAGAGCACGGCGCGATCCTCTTCAGGGGGTTCAGCATCTGCTGCGCCGAGGACTTCTCGCGCGTCATAATGGCCCTCGGGTGGGACGAGTTCCGCTACGCGGGCGTTGCCGGTGCCGATCGCATCAAGTTGGCCGAGAGAGTCTACACCGCCAGCGGGATCCCTCTCGACACCATGATTACCTTCCACCATGAGATGGCGATGGTATATATATAGATATAATATAATAGATGTAACATTTATTTATCTTTGTTTTAATTACGCTTTGGTTGGCCATTGTAGATGAGGAATTTCCCTCGCAGAGTCCTATTTTTCGGTCAGCAGCCAGCAGCAGCAGGCGGTCAGACGTCGTTCATTCCGAGCAACATCCTAGTGGAGAAGCTGCAGGAGGAGATGCCGGAAGTGGTGGAAAAGTTCGAACAAGACGGTATCATATACACACTACATACCAAATCTAAATACATCGGTACCTCCACCATTGACACGGAGTGCACTGTTTGGCAACGGATGCTCAAAACTACTAATCTAGTGGAAGCAGAGAAGAGGTGGAATATATATATACTTAAATTTTCATCAGTTATATATAAAGTTTCAAAATTTTACTTATTTCCATTGGTGACTTTGTAGGGCACTAGAAATGCTAAATTGTGACAAAGTCAAGTTCAACAACGACGGATCTGCAGACTTCACTTACCAGATGAAACCCATCCGGAATTACAACAATAAGAGGGTTATGTGGCCCAGGTTAAAGAGTTATGAGATTGGCGATAGGGAGACAATCGTCACCTATGGAGACGGAAGTCCTATTCCATCAGAGGCCATTGAAACCATCGAAAAGATTTACGAGGAGAACTGTGTCGATATTAACTGGCAAAAGGGTGATATAGTGTTGGTGGACAACCTAACGGTTCAACCTAACGGTTCAACATGTCGATATTAACGGTTCAACATGTGTCGTCGTCGTCGTCGTTGTTTTATTGTCGTCGAAGGAAAGTGCCCAAAAATAGGTGTCGTCATCCACCATCTCTTCTTCTTTTCTGCCTACCTGCCATCAATTCAACATTGTATTAGAGTTGGGTTTGTGAAAATCAACGTATGAACATCTTGATTATCCTTATCATATAAGGCCAAGAGAGGATCCAATGCTTATTATAAGATGGGATATAGCCATTTTGATTATCATTTACAGGAATATTTTTTTTTGAAAATATTAATATGCAGATCTTTAATTTATTATTCAAATCTCTCAACCTCAACAATTACTTTAAATAATGTAAATTAAATCCACTCATTGATGGCAACTAACATGTAATGTAATGAGGATATTTCTGTTGGGAACAGATCACGAAATTGTTCCCCCAAAGCAAAAAGACTGCGAAAAACTGAGCAATAAAAATGCACAAACTAATTTGTCAAAATCACATAATAACCAAACGCAGGCACAACAGTTTTGACGTGAAAAATCCTTGCAAGAAAAATTATGGGACGATCGGAGTCCAACCCTGAAAACCTCCACTATAAGAAAGTACACAGACTCCTTACAGACTTCTCACCGATCCAAACGGATCATCATATAATTACTTAATTCGGGAAAAATAAATTACAGACTCCGAAGAACAAGAGATGACGAGAAGGATTATCCAAAATGATCACTCCTTCACAATAGCCACCAATCCCACTCTCTCTAATAGTTGTAAAGCATCAAATTGCATAGATTAGGGTTAGCAAAGTACTATATAATTCTCTCAATCCTACAACAAATCTAGACCAATGATTTGATCAAATGGTGAAAATATACTCCCAAAATTTGTACAGCCTGACGACTGAATTCGATCTGACATGGCATAAATATTTTGTCCAATGATGACCGAATTTGGACCTAGTACGAGCTCATGCTAAATTTTTTTGACAGAAACTGACCGAACTTGGACCGAATACGGTAAGTCTTGGTAGATTCTCAGATTGCATGTTCTAAACTCTACTTCAACGCCTTCTGCTTCGCGAGATTCTCTGACACATGGATGACGCTCGTCACACTCTGGAGTATTATTTACATAGTTAGAAATCCCACCCATGTAAGCCCCCTATATTGTATTTTTAAATTTCTAAATTTCTAAATTACAAATTTTAATAAAGAATTATATAGCAAGTATATAAAATATATAAAAAGTTACTATCACATTAAAGTACTACTAATAATAATGATAAATAGATAAAAATAAATTTGTATCAACCTTCATACAATTAACCTAATCCTAAATTTATCTTATCCTAAAACCAACCTAATCCTACCAGAATACAATACCAATCATATTTTGATTCTTTTTGAAAAAAAAGAGGTTTATTGACTAACAAGGGAAGCAATTTCTACATAAGAAGCGCATTCATCAGCTAACAGCTGGGCAATACAATACGGGAAGAAAGGAAAGTGGAAACAATATTGTTTTGTAGACCATACACTGCCAATGTATGGGCCACCTTGTTCACCGACCTTCTTACAAACGGAAACGTAGGGGGGTGTGTTGTAGGTACTTCATCTTTGATAGATTGAGTCTCCTTCAATTGCGATCTCCTCTGCGATGAAATGGATAGCAAGATGAAGATTAAGGTGGATTAGATAGCATGGACTTCAACCTGTAATCTATAAGCATAGCTGTACGAGAGAGGAAAATACCAGGTTTTTGCTTCCAAAACCTTCCTTTTGAGTCCCTAGCATTAGTTGCAGCTGCAATAGCTAGTGAGGATATAGCGCCATCCATATTAATCTTTATAGACCTCTCTGCAGGTGGAGATTTTACATGGTAGCTGCATAACAAAATTCCTGGGCCTCTTTCATACTGTCAGTACGACCCCTCGTATAAGCATCAAGGTAGCATGGTTAACAATATGTTGGGTGCATGGAGCTATATGGAAAATATGCATTTACCTCTAGCTTTCTAGATTACCCACAAAATAGAGGCGCCCAACCGGAAATCCTCATAAGCCTGTGTGTCATTTAACCGGTATTGAAGGAGGGTCCATCCACCCGCAATCCAACCGGACTAGCAAACCAAACTGCTCCCGCAATTTGACAGTGCAAGAATATATGGTTTGTATCTTCGTCGTGGAGGAGACAAAAGGGACACAGTGGGTTCGTGAGGAAAAAGAAAAAACTTTCCTATTCATTTCCTTTGGCATCAAACACAGGAAAGGAAAAAACTTTCCTTCCCCAAGGCCATGATTCCACGAACCAACCGAGCCCTTATTTTAATGTAAGTTTGAAGTGTACCATATTTCGACATAAGATCCCCAAGTCTTGTGATTTGCTTAGAAGTCGACAAACGATAGGAAATGAGAAAATAACGAGATTCGGGTAGTTGTGGCAAAATAGGGGATAATTAAGGGACTTAATGTTAATATTGGACTCCATTCCCATTTGTTTTTGAGAACTTACTTTTAAAACACGTGTGCAATAGTTTTTGTAAATTATAGGAAATATTTTATATTTGATGGAACTAGGGTTGATTGAAATGAACAATATTTTGGAGTGAAATGTAGCTACAAGCATCTGATTCTGAAAAAAAAAACTTTGTACCTGTGTTGCACATCCACATATGATATAGATGGACACAGCAACATGGACATGACACTGACTTTTGTGCATTAGTTTATTTTGGAGTATATGTTCCATGTCTGATATGTGTCCAACATGATGATGCTCCACTTACATTGTACCAATTATTTGTGTGTATGTGCCTATATTTTCAATATTGTTTGAAGAATTCACAAGCTGAATTTGGCAACCCGATAAATGATAATACACTTAATTTTCTGACATTTCTGTAAGTAGATAAATTAAAAAGCTTGGACCAATTTTGGACTCCATCACTTTAATTTTGTTGAAGCATATGAAGGTGCTGCATTTGTAGTTTATGACAATTGTTTTACTTTGCAGACTCAATTTAGTTGATACAATCACTTGAATCTGCAAACAGGTACATGCCAGATATGGACTTGGGAGCTCTGAGAGATATGCCGGGGATTCGTCAGAAGGCTAGTGAGAAGTTGTCTCAGAAGCAGGTCACCTTTTATGAAGCCATCCCTATTAAGCCTTTTTTGGATTAAAAGTTATCGGACTTTATTGTTTATGTACAACATGACCAATCATGACGGAGATCAAAACTTAAGATTTGCCTAATAATCTAGTCCTCGTGTCCTCCAAAAGTTTTTGGGGGCCAATACATTGTAGTATTCTTGGACTTGAAACTTACAGTAGAACTAATGAAAATTTTGGGGGGGGGGGTGCGTACTTTGGAAAAAAAATGTGATGTGTATAAGTATTATTACAAATTAGATTAGGAAAAATTGTATTGTGTAAAAGTATTATTCACCAATCTCAATATAATTGAAATTAACGAAGAACATTTGACTGCATTTAATTCATATTGTAACTATAAGAACTCTCACATAAAAGTAATGGTTGTCATTTGGTTGTGCTGAACTCTCAAATCGTTTAGTCATTTAATCTCGATATAGCTATCATCTATACACATTTTTTTTTGAATATTCAGTTTCTGGTTTTTGTCGTGTTGTAAATCATCTAACTTTGCACTTGTATGATTTGCTTCTAATCAGGAGTTTTGCCGCAGGGGGCTTTTATCATCTTATAATGACATGGTATGCATTCTTTAAATATCCGTAAGTGTTCATTGTTACACACCTAGTTGGGCTTTCTTTGAATATGCCCTTGCCTGTGAATCTACACAACAAACTTTTAGTAACTTACTGTTCTCTGATAGATGCAGATTGTAAATAAGCAAGATCTCTAGACTGTATGTATTCTTAATTGGTATTTGAAGGAATAAATCCAATTTTCTATAACAACCAAATGACATCAACTGGGGCAAGTATAAAGAAAAAAAAAGAGTTGGATTAGTTTCAATGATGTTATTTGGTGGGAGGTCTGAGTAGGTTACGATGAGAAATTTGCTCAGTGGATACTCGTCAGATGCTCTTAGTTAGAGTCTACCGCAGGTCCGCAGTTATTTCCGTTGTTGTTTTAATAGTATACATTATACACATTTGGTATCTTCAACATTATATCTCATTGTTATGTGCCTCATTGGTTATAGCACTACTGAAGCTTCATTACATTTTTTAAATTCCAATGCATTTTATTGTTGCTTTAAGGACAACCCATTATTTGACCTCATGATTGAAACCCATTGAGATATGAGAATCCCATTTTACTGTGAATTAGAATATAGGGATCGGATTCCAGGGTAGGTTAAATAATGACTTTGATATGGATGAATTCAAGAATCCTGATTTCACTTGAAATCTCAGGTTACATTTTGTATTAGAAAATTACAGATACTGAGTTCACTCATTTTAGAGAGAATCCATTTCACTCATCCTATGAGCGAATCCAATTTCGTGAATTGGGAAACACTTATGTGCTCTCATATGACCAAAGGTAACTATAAACTAGGTGATCATCTCTACTAGAATATTTCACCCGTTAATGTCAGGAAGATTACATCAAGTCTTAAAATCAGAAGGCGATTTATTAAAAAGTTAAGAATACCAAACACATGGAAGGACTTGGAATTCATTTAATTTCATAATGCCGACCGACCAAACATATGGAATAGGTACTGCAGTTTGAGGATTCACTATTTTGAACTTTATGAGTTCTTAGATTTATGATGCACATTGGCCAAGCCCTTAAGTATATTCAAATGCTTTTATAAACATGCTGCAACGTTAGTCTACAATGATAGCAATTGGAATTTGCCCATTTTATGAGCATGTCCAACTTCATGAATTGGAAACACATACATATATGGCTCTCATGCAATGTTTGTCGCCCGGTGCCCGCCTAGTGGCCTAGTTATTTGGGGTTTATGGACAATTTTCAGAAAGGAGAACTTTGGACCCTTTTTTGTGACCACCTATAATTAGGTGGTACCTAAGCTGGGGTAGGCTCTTGGCGCCCGCTCGATTACTGCATATTGACTTTTACAACCTTGTTCTAATGTGAGCAAGAACAATATTCCTGCGCACCCTCATTGTTCTCCGGTACATCCGCAAGAACATTATTCTTGTGCCTTGCAAATTTGTCTTCAAAATATTCTGCGTCGCGAGATTCAATGATATGATTTGATTCAATATCAAAAAATCTCCGAGCATCACTCTTCGGCATACCCCAAGAAGATCGTCTTAGTAAACCTTGTCCCAAGCTTCTGAATTTTCAGATCTGGAAGCTTAACATATGCCAGACACCCCACACTCGAATGACATTCAAGTTAGGTCTGACCTTGAACCAGAGTTCATGAGGAGTAACGTCTGAAGTTGCATGACTCACTCAATTTAAAATAAAAGTGGCCGTCAATGCAGTTTCTCCCCAGTAGCACTTAGGAAGACCCGCAGTCAACAGCATTGAGTTAATCATTTCTGTTAACGTTTTATTCTTCCTCTCTGCTACTTCATTTGATTGAGGAGAGTACGGAGCCGTAGTCTTATTGACAATTCTATATTTTTGCAGAACGATGCGAATTCATGAGACCTGTACTCCCCACCTCGATCACTACTTATTCTTTTAAGTTGTTGTCCAGTCTGTCGCTCAGCTTCGGCTCTGAATCCTTAAACTTCTCGAATGCTTCGTCTTAACCTTCAGCAAGTAGACGAATGCATAATTAGAGAAGTCATCGATGAAGGTTATGAAATACTTTATCCCGACCTTGTAGAGAATTGTTTGAAGTCACAGATATCGGAGTGTACCAACTCCAGAAGATCTGTACTTCGATTAACCCGAGGAAAGGGTTTCCTTGTGATCTTTGTTTGAGCACAAACTTTAAATTTCTCTACCTTACACCCACACTTGGAGATAAGCCCTAGACTAGACATTTTGTTTATTCATTAATTATAATGAACATGCCCTAGTCTATTGTGCCACAACTCAAAAGTATAAGCAGAAGGAGTAATTGCATTAATAACATTGGACTAATTTACAAGCTGAATTTTGGACATTCTTTCGGTATAAAAAGTTTTTTCGAAATATGTTTCCTTGATAGACATCACCATCTAGCCAGCATTTATGTCCATCCCGAGACCTGAGTTGAAGAGTAGGCCTCTTGAGATCAGGTTCTTGGCGATAGTAGGTACGTGCTTCACGTCTTGAAGCGTCAAAGACTTGCCAGAAGTCAGCTTCAACACCATCGTCCCGATCCCGAGCACTTCAGCTTGTGCCTGGTTCGCCACCATAACCACTTCAGAAGTAGGTGTGTAGGTAGTGAACCACTCCTTGCTGGAGCAGACATGGCAGGTGGCTTCAGTGTCAACCCACCAGTCAGAGTCAGTCCCTACCGCATCAACTGCACAATCATAGCAACAACGTCAGTGATCATAGATACCTTACTATGCTCTCCTTTTTTTGATTGTTTGGTCTTTGCTTTGCATTCATTCTTGAAGTGGCCCTTCTTGCCACACTTGAAACAAGCCAAATGTGACTTTGGCTTCTTTTGCTTGAACGAAGTTCCCTTGACTTTTATATTGTTAGGGTCCTTCTTCTTGCTGTGGGAAGCCGCCTGCTTTCCCCTTGTTTACTTGGTATGAACCAGATTGGCGTTAGCCAATTGCTTGGATAGTGCGTCCACCTTCTGTTGAGCCCGCATCTGGTACTCAACATAGATTTTCTGCAAGAGATCTTCAAGGCTGATCTCAAGCTAGCTTCTTCCTATGCATGTTAGCATAGAACTTACTCCACCCAGCGGGGAGCTTCGAGACAATCCCTCCAACAACAAACTTGTCGGGGAGGGACATCGTCTCGTTTTCCAGCTTCTGTCGCAGCTTCAGAATTCCTTCACCTGTGACAGCATGAACTTCTTGTCCTCAAAGAGCCATTTATGATATTTTTCAACCACAAATATCTTGCTCCTGTTCTTGTCTTTTTCGTACAGTTTCTTCAGAGACTCCCATATGTCTCTTGCATTAGTCTTCTTACTACCCAACATCTGGAACAGTAGGTTCCTCTTCAAGAAGCTCGTGATCAACGTCTCTTCAAGAAGCCGGTTCGCCACCATAACCACTTCAGAAATAGGTGTGTAGGTAGTGAACCACTCCTTGCTGGAGCAGACATGACAGGTGGCTCAAGTGTCAACCCACCAGTCAGAGTCAGTCCCTACCGCATCAACCTGCACAATCATAGCAATAATGTCAGTGATCATAGATACCTTACTAGGCTCTCCTTCTTCTGATCGTTTGGTTTTTGCTTTGCATTTATTCTTAAAGTGGCCCTTCTTGCCACACTTGAAACAAGCCAAATGTGACTTTGGCTTCTTTTGCTTGAACGAAATTTCCATGACTTTTAGATTGTCAAGGTCCTTCTTTTTGTTGTGGGAAGCCGCCTGCTTTCCGCTTGGTTCCTTGGTATGAACCAGATTGGCATTAGCCAATTGCTTGGTAGTGCGTCCACCTTCAGTTGAGCCCGCATCTGGTCCTCAACATAGATTTTCTGCAAGAGATATTCAAGGCTGATCTCAAGCTTCTTTCTATGCATGTTTGCATATAATTTACTCCATCCAGCGGGGAGCTTCGAGACAATCCCTCCAACAACAAACTTGTCGGGGAGGGGCATCGTCTCGTCTTCCAGCTTCTGTTGCAGCTTCAGGAATTCCTTCACCTGCGGCAGCATGGACTTCTCGTCCTTAAAATGCCATTTGTGATATTTTTTAACCACAAATATCTTGCTCCTGTTCTTGTCTTCTTCGTACAGTTTCTCCAGAGACTCCCATATGTCTCTGGCAATAGTCTTTTATTGTAGGATTCTTCTAGGGAATCCTCTATAGCATTCAGGATAAGCAGCCTGCAAATGCTATTCTCCCTTCTCCACTTGGCCTGAAGTTTAGTAGCCGCGGTGATTGCGGCAGCAGACCCAACATCTGGAACAGTAGGTTCCTCTTCAAGAAGCACGTGATCAACGTCTCTGAGTTGAAGAGTGAGATAAACCTTCCTCTTCTAGACTTGATAATGCTCTCCATCAAACTTTTCTAACTTACAGAAGTCAATATTGAGGAGTCACTACTACAAAAATAGTCAACAATGACACTTTATAACGACATCATCACAAAATGTCATTAATGATACTTTTAATGTCATCTCATTAGATGATTGTCATTAATAACTTTATCAATGACATTAAAAAATAACAATGTCATGACAAGTACTCTAAGATGACAATTCAAAAGATAATGGTCATGAAAAAAAATTATGGATGTCATCTTTTGTGTATGAAAAAAAAGATGTGGAACTAATAATTACACACACAATGATATTAAGTCAATTTAGTTTAAATAATAACATAGTCATGTTGTGTGTCATAAAATATTAATTAAAATTTTATATACTTTTGGGAGATGCATTTCTAACCTATTTGCCATGTGCTAGCCTATATTGCATTCCCAATTCAAATCTCCTCAAAAATTCGACACTCCTTCCTCCAAAAATTCGACCAACCGCCCAAATTCCAAATCCCCTCATCTCCATGGTTGGGGTTGTGGCCAGGATGAGAAAAGAAAGGCTAGGTTGGGTTGCGGCGGGAGAGGAAGGACTTGGAGAGCTCATACACACAGAAGTATACGGCATGCGCGAGGCCGGAGCCGAGGTGCACGGCGGAGACACTGCGGCAGCCCTCAGAACGGAGGATAGAGGAGAGGACGGAGCGGAGCCCTCTACTGCTATGCTGGGCTTGGATGTGGGTCTTTAAGGTATCGACGGGGAGCATGGTGGTGTGCTTGACGAGGCCATCTTCCCCCATCAGCAGCCGATTCCGGCGTGAGATTTCCTTCTTCATCGCCAACTCCCATTCACAGTGTGCTTCTTCCCCTAATCTTCTCACTAGCTTGATTTTGCTAGGGTTTGATTTGGAATTTTCTAAGGTTCTTTCTCTCTCTCAATCTATTATAAGGTTTTTCCTCTCTCTCTCTCTCTATGAATTGATTTTGTTAGGGTTTGATTTGGGGAAGTATGTTAGTCGACAAATTAGGATTTGGTTTAGAGATTTAGGTATAACTCTCTCCAATGGAATGATTTAGAGTACAAATACTTCCTTTACAACCATATTAACATTGATATCCTTTATAATACTGAAAGTTATCGAGATCAATGTCTATGCGAATCCAAATTCTTTGGTGGACGTCACCGAGGATAGGGCTATTGAGGTCGAATTTCTCTACTCGACGAAATAGAAGGAGACCGGCAGCTTTTATTAAGAGGATGTAGAAGTTGCCAAGTAATATATCATATGTACTCCTATGACTCTAAAGTTCAGTTTGTACTCAAACTTTAAATATATGGTGAGGAAAGTCTTGTTGTTTATTCTCTTTTTAATTTGGAGGGAGTGCTTGGAATCAATTCAATTTCAATAGTTTCAAATGCAATGATTGCTAGTGTGCTGGTAATTATGGAGTACTCCCGTATTATGCAGGCCTTCTAATCAATCAATCATTTCATGCAAAGAGTTATTGGAAGAATGTTTGCAATCATATGATCATCTGATCAAAGAGCAAAGACCCCATCCACCGACTTCATCGAAAAAAGGGAAAACTTTGAATGGTATGACCGACCGACAAACGCTCAAATGAAATCCCGTACCTTTAACTTGACTCTGACAGGACCTAAATGAATGCATTACTCTCCTATAATGCCAGCGAAACAAACTCATCTGCCATATATTAGCCCGACAGACTACCAACTTAGCCCAATCAGTCTTTGCTAACTCTTCTATCAGCACCATGGTGTCAGTCGATTTTCTTTAGTTTAATGAAGATAAGTGAGTGATTGGTGGTGACCTGCATCTGCTAAACCTTCAAAGAGGGATGAAAGGGACTCTGCCCTTCAAGAATATATTGAGGGGACTTGTCTTTATCATTTGCCTATGCTGTCCCATGCCACTCTGATCATCTTTTGCCGTCACTGGTTTTGCTCGATATTTCATCTCATTTCATTAGTGAACCCTGTTGTTGTCCTTTCTTTGAGTGTGGAGAAATTTAACATCAGTCATTTGAACCACTGGCAATTGAAAGCAATGTGTAACTTAGAGATTTTTCCCTTGGAAATTCATTCTAAGTCTCAGCATGCACCCCATCAGCAAAGCTAAGCTTGATCGATACAATTGCCATGTCAACCGTTGCTCTACTCAAGACACCCTGCATATTTTATTCATTGTTATAAACAATTTTGCCTCTTGGTTTTGTAATCATTGTTTTCTTCGCCTTAATATCCGTCTGTATGCATTTCACCTCATATAGGAGAAGCTACTGTAAGTGGCTTCAGAGTGTGGGTTTTGGTCATATAATTAGGTTTATATGTTGCATGAGTCTGAAGTACATCATTATTTATATTGGTGCCTGATTCTGTTAGTGCAGTCTCCAACTCTGTTAGTCGACTGTATTGCCTATAGGCTAGCAATGGGCTGACCAAATTTTGTTCTCTTCTCCTCCCCTTTATTTTGGTAAATATGTTATCGTCGAGCACTGATGGTGGTCTATCTTATCCAGACCTCCTAACTATTGCCATTTGTTAGGTCTAATTTGATCACACGGTAACAATGAGAACTACTACATGCCTGCTTAAGAAAAGGTTTACCAATAATTGATCCTTCGGTTGTTGCATTATTTTTCCTGTACGTAAATTTATCTGCATTATTTTTCCTGTAAGTAAATGATCTGCATTCTTTTCCTGCCAAGTAGATTGACTTGTTTGTCTAAACATATTGTTTTGTCTAAGTATCCTGCTTATAAAATTTGGAAATATGTACACATGTGGTATCGGTTTGTTATTATTGAACATAAGTGATAAACAATGGAAATTGTTATGGATGTTAAGTATCTTAGGTACGGAATTGCTGAATCATTGTTATAGTTGATAGCATCTAGTTTCTCTAGTAGTTGCTTAATCTTTTGCACTAAGAAGCCAAGTAGCCATTATTTATTCATATTTTTTTGACTATTTGTTCACCATCTGATTCTCGTGATGTTTTACTTTGTTCAGGGACTGAGTTTTGTTGCAAGCATCTTTATGTTCCTCAGTTGAGCGTAAAGAAGATCGTTGAAAGAGGTTGCAGCTTACACTTGGATATTATCCACAGTATTATAGCTCTTCAGCATATTATCCACAATAATACAACCAGGCTCTCCACTATCTTAATTTCCAAATCAAGGCTTTCATTATATCTCAAAAAATGTAAGCCAAAAATCCCACTTCTATGAACTTGAAGGTTATGTCAATTTCCTATATCCAAGCTTTCAACATTTGAACATAAGGTGATTGTGGTTGATGCAGAACCCTTATCCACAACAGCTTCTATTAATTGGCAATAATAAGTGGGTAAATACCCCTTTTATCAGCTCTCCCGATCAGTCCATTCCATTTGTTTCTTCATCCCATCACTTTGTTCCTAAAGTGCATCCAACAAAAGCAATTTATATAAAGTAACTGTTATTGATGTCATCTATATGACACGTAATTAGTTGCGCTATCATGATATTATTTACGTAATCGAGACTTGAAATCAAATATATCTGGAAGATATGTTACTCTGCCCATCTTTTGCCTTGATAGATATGATTTTCTTTTCCTTAGTTTACCATATAGATCATCTTTTCTTATAACAAAATGGTTACGGGGTATGTGGGAACCTGAATCAAGGTTATGTACATGCTCAAGATGGTTATAGAGTATATGGGAACATGAATCATGTTTATGTACAGGCTCAAAATGGCTACAAGGTATATGGGAACATGACTCAGGGTTATGTACAGGCTCCAAACCCTCTTCTGCATCATAAAAGGATACTGATGGTGCCAAAATTATGTATCTGTGAAAGTGGGTCGAAGAGTGCACACCACACTGAAGGGACTTACAATGGGTCAATATTCTTCAAAGAGCAGAAGCAACTGATTGGGAAGTACCTCTGCTCTAAATGCCAACAAGTAGAGGTTTGTAATTTACCAATTTTATTAGAAGGGGCCTTCCCTTTATAGTTCAATATGTTCTTTGGTTATATTCATAATCGGTATTTATAGACTGAAGGTATCCTGTTGGTTTGTAGATGATGCATGCGCCACAAATAACAGGCATACTGATGGGGATGAGTACCCCAAAGCTTTATGACAAGCAATTGCTGGCTGACACCATCCAATCTTGGTCAAATAATCAAAAAATTTACGAATTCTTTCCAGAACAATGGGTGATACCCCATTACGAGAACATCGATGAGAAATGTATCAAGATAAGATTTAAATATTTTAGATATGTTTTTATTAACTTCAACTCTATTGTAATGTGGAATACTCTGAAATTATTATTCTCTGCAATGGAACTGAAGTAAAATGTGTTCAAGGTTTCCCTCAGTGGCGTGCTTCATCATCAACGATCAATCAAGAATTATTCAAGGGTTGTCAACAAGGAAATGCAGAGAAGATAAATGAATTCATTGCAGGTTCTATATTTCCTCATTTATGTTTTTAGAGTGACACCAATGAATAATGTTTCCTCATGGGATGTCCCTTTCTCCTATCAAAGACCTGTGTTCTACTGTTTTCATTTCGGATATAAAGATAGATTGGTTGCATGTCATACTTTTAATAATGTTCAATGGTTTAGTATGGTTACAAATTTATGACACGCTATCTCCAGTTTATAATATAAAATGTTCAATCTTTTACAAATTTGTACTTTCCGGCAAACTATTGACAAGTGGTTTCTCTGTTCAAATGGTTCTTTAAACTGTTCTTGAAATATATATCGAACCAAATACTTGTTGTGTAGTTTTAATCTCTTGATTGCAACATCGTACATGAAAATAGTGGCTTTACTGGTCAAAGTTATAGCTAAATGATGCTGTCAGTTTAATGTGATGCACATCTAAAAGATTTTTAAGTTGCGACTTTATCTGCAAAATATAGCTTAGAGTAGAACTCAAGTTTTATTAAATGAATATGTTAAACACTTGAAAGAAGTAGGGAAGACATCATACCTACCATTATTTTTCTTAGCTTAATACACAAGAAATAAGGGAGGAGTTATTTTGTCTGGGCGCTTCTTTGGAAAGATTTTGCTTTGCTTAACATTTATATTCCGTACAGATTACATCTATTCTATGCGATATTAGTTTGGTTGATTAGGGGACAAATCAGAATATTAAATGCGTAGCCACCTGAAGTGGGCATCATAAGGTGATTGTTAATGATCCTTAAACTTGAATTATGATTTGGAAAGATCGAGCAGGACGGAATATCATATTACTTGAGAAGAACAACATGATGGTTATGAAGTAATGAAAGTTGTCCATGTTAATTATTTCATGAAAAACTAACACATCCACGTCAAACACACAGAAAGCTCAAGTATATTGCAAATGTCAAAAGTTGAACATGTGATATCTTTGAGATATTCTACAATTATGTTGTCACCTAGACCTTATAACCTCTTTCCATGAGCAGTTATAATTCATGAGTTATAATTCATGAGTTTGAGTTTGAGACATTCAAGCATAAGTTATAATTCATGAGCGATGCAGAACCAAAAATAATTCTTCTAAATGAGGAGATCTTAGCTGCAAGTTTACTACACAAAAAGGTAGAGGACTAGTGCAACTGATTTAGGGAGACCCATGCTTCTGATGGGCTGTGGGTGTTGGTCGAGGAACATATGGCATAAGTAGAGTTCCATGCTCGATAGATCTGGAGTGTATGGCTGCCTTTGAGCTTGGAGTTGGGTCAAATCGAGGGTTGTCCTCCTGGTTAATACTGCGCCCAAGCCCTTACTAAGGACATGCTAACATCAAAGTGCGTCCATGCGCAGGTGCATGCCAACGTTTGAGGGATACAAGAACTTAAAAAAGTTTCTACTCTTTTAGGAAAAAGGGGTCTAGTAGACAAAAGATTCTTTTTAGGGAAACTGTTCATTCTTTATAAATCTTTATAATAAACAGTTTGTTTACTCCACAATCCCTTGTGATAGAAGGTTGCTTTGCACGATGACAGGGGGCTCGCTTGCATCCCAGGGGATGACAGTTACTTTGCATTTTTCTTCCTGTTGTTTAAAATTTATCCTCAATGATTGATGGTTAAATTGTGATGCTTTTGTTTTTTCTATGCACGACTCTCTTTTTTATTCTGCATCTTCTTAGTATGTTAGTATGTGAATTTGTAACATTTTAACGTTTACTTGTACAATGCAGAGATCATAGTTGTATGGCAATGCACAATTGATCACTCCTTTAGAAAGGATGCCACGAAAATGTAATTATCCAACTGAACAGAATACCATAACTTATGTGTTGTGGAATCCAGGTAGCTCGATAACTTTTTCCCTCTTTTTGTTACTAAGCATCAGTTTTCTGGTTTTCTTGCCCGAGTTGTTCATGATATGTTGGTTTTAAGGCACCCTGGAGTTGTTTAGCAGGGTAAATTTTGAACCTGCCCTTAGTTGTAAATTTGATATCCCTATTGGATACAGTAAATTGACTGATCCAAATTCATAAGCTTATATGGTTTGATCCAAATCTGTATTGGTCATAATCGCTAGTGACCTTCTTGAGTTTTGATTGTGTCTCAAGGTGGATGTAATATATCTAAAAAAATGTAGCTTGACATTTTCTGAACTATTTGCATACTGAACTAGTTCCCAAGACCTGCTATTTTGTTTCTAGGATAGGTTGAGGAACTTACTTAAAATGAGTCTATATAATGTGTGGACATAGTAATTACCTACAGATGAAATTTCATGTTATTTCTTTATTTAGCATATGCCATGAAGAAACATATTATGCCTACCAGAAACATATGATTGAGTTCTTTGACAAGAACAGGGAAAACCTTTGGTAGCAATTGAAATATATGCATGTTGATATTTTTCTTATCTAAAATTTACCATGACGTGGTTTGAGCTTATGAACCCAATAACTATATTGGCCAGATGCTGATGTTGATGGAAACGAAAACTCTATACTATGGGGAATTTGTTGCTGTTTCGGTTCACATCCAAAAGATAGGGAATGTTGAGCACCTGCACAAAGCCTTTGCTTTCTTTGATCAGAACAAGAGCTGACACAGAGAGATTGAGGAGCATCTGCGTAAACTCTATGCATGTCTCTTGTTATATGCCCAATTAAATGGTAAATGAAAGTAATTATACTGGTTTATCTATTGTGCAAGCTATA
>JANAVB010002736.1:0-49724 GCA_029216955.1 Iris pallida
ATCACCATGGGCAGCACCAGTGGTACTTGTAGGAAGAAGGATGGGTCATCCAGATTGTGCATCGATTACAGGAAGCTTAATACGGCAACAGTAAAGAACAAGTACCCACTACCAAGGATCGACGACTTGTTTGATCAGTTGAGCAGAGCTAGAGTTTTCTCTAAGATAGATCTTCGTTCAGGGTACCATCAAGTGAGGGTCCGGAAGGAGGATATTTCCAAGACAGCGTTCAGGTCGAAATATGGGCATTATGAATTCTTGGTAATACCGTTTGGTTTGACCAATGCTCCAATATTTATGGATTTGATGAACTGCATCTTTATGCCATACTTGGATCAGTTTGTCGTTGTGTTTCTTAACAACATTCTCGTATACTCTGCTAGTGAAGAGGAGCATGAAGACCACCTCCGAAAAGTGTTACAGGTTCTGAGAGAGAACCAGTTGTATGCCAAGCTCAGCAAGTGTGAGTTCTGGGCGGATCACGTTTTATTTTTGGGACACATCATATCAGGAGCCGGAGTAGCAGTGGATCCCAAGAAGGTAGAAGCAGTAGAGAGTTGGCCAGTACCCAAGACCGTAGCAGATGTGCAGAGTTTCTTGGGATTGGGAGGATATTACAGAAGGTTCGTATCAGATTTTACAAGACTTTCAGCAACCATGACCTGCTTGACACGGAAGGATGTGCCATTCGTCTGGTCGATAGAATGCCAGACATCATTTGAGACTTTGAAACAGAAGTTGATATCAGCGCCTATTCTTACCTTGCTAGTTGGACCCGGAGGTTTTACAGTATATTATGACGCGTCAGGAAAAGGACTTGGGTGCGTCCTCATGCAACATGGGAAGGTGATAGCGTACGCATCTAGGCAACTTCGGGACCACGAGAAGAGTTATCCAACTCATGACTTGGAGTTGGCGGCAGTAGTATTTGCTTTAAAGCTATGGAGGCATTACCTGTACGGTGATTGAGTGGACATGTACACAGACCACAAAAGTCTAAAGTACATCTTTACTCAGAAGGAACTGAACATGATGCAGAGAAGATGGTTGGAGTTGATCAAGGATTACGACGTGGAGCATCATTATCATCCAGGCAAGGCAAATATGGTAGTAGATGCTCTTAGCAGGAGAGACGGCACATTTATGTTGACAACACAGAAGCATATCTTAGAAGACCTTCAGGAGATGGGCATCGAGGTTATACTTCCTTGTGATATAGGAGTTCTGGCGAGTCTACAAGTTCAATCTGACTTAGTAGACAGGATCAAGGCAGCTCAGGTACAGGACCCAAGGATCCAGAAGCTTAGGGCAGAATGTGAGTCAGGACTCAGAAAGGAGATGCAAATTCACGAAGATGGTACACTTAGGTTTGGATCACGTCTATGTGTGCCTAGTGGAGATATCAGATAGGAGATTATGACAGAAGCTCACAATTTTCAGTATTCTATACATCCTGGAGGGACCAAGATGTACCAAAATATCAAGCAACACTTCTGGTGGAACAGAATGAAGAGGGAGATAGCTAGATTCATTTCACGTTGCTTGATATGCCAACAAGTGAAGGCAGAACAGCAGAGGCCAGTTGGATTATTACAACCGCTTCCTATTCCAGAATGGAAGTGGGAACATATCACAATGGACTTTGTGACCGGTTTACCGAGATCGCCAAGTGGTAAAGATGCTATTTGGGTAATAGTAGATCGGCTTACAAAGATGGCATACTTTTTTTCTTTTAGTTTAGGGCAATCTACAAAAAAGTTGGCAGAGTTATATATGCAACGGATAGTCAGGCAGCATGGAGTCTCTGTCAGTATTGTGTCAGATAAAGATACCCATTTTACATCACATTTTTGGAAAAGTTTACATCATAGTCTGGGTACCAAGTTGAAATTTAGCACGGCTTACCATCCACAGACGGACGGGCAATCAGAAAGAACAATTCAGACCTTTGAAGATATGTTGCGAGCTTGCACCCTAGATTTTGGAGGATCTTGGAAGAGCCTCCTGCACTTAGTCGAGTTCTCATACAACAACAGTTATCAAGCCAGTATCCAGATGGCGTCATTTGAAGCACTATATGGTAAGAAGTATAGGTCGCCGCTAGCATAGGATGATATCGGGGAGAGAAAGATGCTAGGCCCATAAATGATTATTCAGACGGTTGAAGTGGTTAAGGGAATTAGAGAGCGACTTCGAGTTGCGCAAGATCGACATCATCATTGGACGGACCAGCATCGTTGGCCGCTAGAGTTCTCTGTTGGGGACCACGTGTTCTTGCGGATCTCACCTACCCGTGGGGTCATTAGATTTGGCGTTCGTGGGAAGTTAAGTCCACGGTACGTGGGCCATTTGTTATCCTTGATCGGATAGGCGATGTTGCTTATCGTTTATCCCTTCCACCTTCATTACGAGAGGTGCATGACGTATTTCATGTATCTCAGCTGCGAAGGTATGTATCAGACCCAAGCCATATCCTTGATCATTCTGAGCTGGTTGTTGGTACCAACCTGTCTTACGGGGAACAGCCGGTGTCCATTTTGGACCGAAGAGAGAAGATACTCAAGAACCGAACAATTATCCTTGTCCGGGTTGCTTGGGGTCATCACTTTTTAGGGGTCAATGTGGGAACATGAGGATGATATCCAATCACGGTATCCTCACCTGTTTGACTCACAAGGTATATCTCTTTCTGTACACCTTGATTGTCTTAACTCAACATGCGTGTCACCTTATGAGTAGAACTGCTTGATGTCATAGATTGTTAAACATAGATATGTTACTTGCTATTATAAAATGATTGCTTGCTCAAATTGCTTATACTTGGATTAGTTTAGCTCTGATGTTTCTATCCTGCTTGGATTTAAAATTCTGAGGACGAAATTTTTTTAAGGAGGGTAGAGATGTCACTTCCCGTTCCCAGAATACGTATTTTAATATGTGTGCAGCTTGAATGTATTTATTTAATATTTATCGTGAATTATTCTATATTTAAATTCTTTTAATTTCACGCTAACTATTTCTCTGTATTTTATTTTTTGCCTTGCTTTTTTGGTTTAGCTAGATTTGGTTTATCTTCCGGCCATTGGATGGTTCAACATGAACCCACCTACCACCACCTCTTCATTTAAAGCCCCATTCCCTTTCTCTCTTTATTACTTCACCATTACTCTTCTTCTTCCTCATAAACTCTCCCCCACTACCCAGCCGCATAGGCAAGTGCCAACTTGTTTCTTGATGAATCTCCATTTTTGTTGTTCCATTGTCTTCCTCTCAAGATTCTTAGATACTTTAGTACTTAGCATTTTCAATTTCCATGGCTCATTTAATGTAGATCTAAGTTTAATGCATTTTTGGATTACTTGGGTTTTGATCTAGTAAATTTGTTATTTTTTAAGTTTTGATGGTTCCATATTGTAGAGAGTTTCGTTCTACCCCATTTTGACCTATGGAAGTCCAGATTTGGGCTTGGAATGAAGGATTTAGAAAGTTTGTAAGCAATGGCTTCCATGGCTTCCATGGTTCTGTTCTCAGAAAATTCGGAGAAGAAAGCAATCCTGGCCACATGAGCATTCCTGGCCGCATGAGCAATCCTGGCCGCGTAAGCATTCCTGGCCGCATGAGCATTCCTGGCCGCATGAGCAATCCTGGCCGCATGAGCATTCCTGTTCGCATGAGCAATCCTGGCCGCATGAGCATTCCTGGCCGCATGAGCATTCCTGGCCGCATGAACAATCCTGGCCGTATGAGCAATCCTGGCCACATGAGACTTTCTATTTTCAGCCGCATGAGAATTTCTATTTCCAGTCGTATGAGACTTTCTATTTTCAGCCGCATGAGACTTTCTATTTTCAGCCGCATGAGACTTGATTTTCTGGCCGCATGAGACCCGATATCTGAGCCGCATGAGACTCGATTTCCCAGGCTGCATAGATGGAGCCTGACTTACCCAGCCGCATAGATGGGCATCCACCTATTGCTGCCCATATTGCCTTTTTGCTGTTTCTTCTCCCAGATTGACATTGATTGACATTGATTGTGACCTTAACTAATAATTGATCATGCGTTCCTAGTTGGAACTAAGAGAATGGCTAGTCATTTTATTGAATTGAATGAGACACATTCATATTAACTATGAACTATTGCAATCGATTGGCCGATTCCGAATATTGGCATACAGGCACGTGCAGGCTTCAATTTATGTTTACAAAAGCAGCATGTGTACTTTATGGTCAAGGCATGATTATTCTGTGGCTAGTTTTGATTGTTGCATTACGCTATGTAAGACCTACAACCTAACCGCACGGGTATCGTTATAGAGTTGTGCATATCGTACCCCGTACGAAAGTACTCATTCTGAATGACCATGATCCACGGCATGGGATTACACTTAACATAGAGGCTACTAAGTTAAATAAAATAATGATTGCATGGAGAGAATGAATTTCCGAGTTCTTACATGGCAGCCCTCTTTGGGACTATTAGTGCCCGACAGGCCGACTGGTTCCCACAGATACTGTAAATCTGCCACACGGGCAGGAAGCGGTATCTGCTTATATTATTTATTGTATATTGATGACGGGCGTCCCGCTGGGACTCATATAATTCATGATTGGCGCAATTGATTGACTAGGTAGACTAGCCTTGCTTGTGCATAGTAAGAACTGAGGAATCCTTATTGCATATTTCCAAAGTAACTTAGAACTCACAGTAGCAAGCCGTATGAGTTGAATGGCCATTTAAATTAATTTGTTTGTGTACTGTACCTACTCTGTTGACTAACTGAGACGATCGGAATGTCAGGACATGACAGGCCAACTTCTGTCCTTGTTTGGTTGGGAAGTCGGTTCGAAGTATCGTGATGTTATGTGAATCCCAGTAGCTAGCAGAGATCTATTCATCATATCTTTCTTATTACTGGTTCTAATTCCTCATATCGTGCTTCCTTGCGGTACTTGCTATTAGAGGTCTAACCTCTCTGGTTTTGCATGGCCAGATTTAGAGTCGGTTCCCGAGGACTCAGCTTACTTCCACCTCCAAGATGGTCAATACTAGAGGAATGATCGCAGGAGGACTCGAGTAGGTTCCTTACTTCCCCGCTCGTTTTGTTACTTACTTTATACTTTGCCGTTTGGCACCGACATGTTAGTCGGATTGTCTTGCACCTACTTTTGCATAATTGTAACTAAGTCAGGCTGCAGCTGATAATAATTGTGTATACTTTACTACATCATCTGGCTATGTTTTGTAAAGCTAGATGTCAAGAACATTTTGACTAAGCGTTTGGGATGCCTTACTGCTTTATCTCACATGTTCTCTATTGCTATTTCTTGTTTGAATGATTGAGACAATAGATGTAAAGTGACCATAGTGAGACTTTCAAGTAGTATGCACTCCCTCTTATTTTAGACAGCATTGATCGTATTATACGGTATTCATCTACCCGTAATACGTAGCTGGCTGAGTCATTCCCCCACTCTCCAGTATTCTGGTTCTGGGACGTGACAGTTGCCGTGCCGAGAGACTTGCTGGTCGGTTTGGGGGCCATTGCTCGAGAACTCCAGAACTTGGAAGATAGTATCCCAACCCTGGCTGCGACAGAGTTGGAAAGAATAATTTCTGAGGAATCACAATATGAACATAGTCGCCAGGTTCTGGCCGTTCGACTTGTCGAGGTTGACTCTGAGATTGAAAAGTTGGTTGATGCTGAAGAAGTTCACATCAGTCGCCATGCAGCCATGGAGAAGTAGTGTGAGGCTCTCCGGAAGCAGATCCGCAAGTTGGAGACGACATTGGCTTTTGCCATCTGTGACTTCGAAAAGTCGAAGGGTCAGGAGCTAATATGGACATGGCTGTATTCTAGGGAGTTATGACAACTTTGGGGTTATCGTAACGGGGGTGACTACTCAGAGGTAATATGGACATGGTAGACACGGTTATAGGAGGACACTTCAGAGGTGATATGGACGTAAAATATTTTCAATGTGGTCATGATGACACAGAGTCTTCACGGGAAATGCAACTACTCAGAGGTGATATGGACATGGTAGATGCACAGCAGGATGTAAGAAATCAATCCAGAGGTAATATAGACGTGGAGGACTTTACTTAATAGGATTTAGTGTAGAAGGGTTGAACAAATTTTCACCAAGATCTACGAGCACGCATGAGGGCGCATGAGCTCCTGTTGGCGTTGCTGATGAAGATGGGTGTCGGGAAAGTTTTATCCCTAAGTCGATCTGGACGACCTCGTCCTCAGTGGGAGGCTCTCGCTTTTCGAACCGCCATTCCCACTGAGAGCCAAGGTGTTGAGCTCAGTGCTCTTCTTCGAAGAAATCGAGTGCCTGGTCTTCTTCCTCTGCGGGATCGTATGTGGAAACCATGTTGACGGATAGTACCTTCTAGAGGTCCCGGCCTATACTGGTATCAGAATCCCAGGTTGAAGAGTTTGAAGAATGCGAGTGTAGTGTAGCCTCCAATTTTGAACTCTCCGAAGTGGTCGTGGGAGTAATATACCCCAACCCCGGCGAGTACGTTGGTAGTAGTTCTGAGGCTTCTCCTTCGGAGTACGAACTCGTAAGGGAAGCCGACGACCTTTGCCGTAGTTCAGCCCTTTGTTGCTGTTCAGGTTGTATCCCATCTTTTGGATGAGATATTTGGCTTGAGTAGCATAGCGGTATAGCTGCATCTTGCCATCGTCGGGTTCCGGTTCTCCTGGGGCTGGTCGCTGCGGATGTTCCAGTCGACCGAAGATGATAGGTTTTTCCTCTGGGTTCCTTGGCAGGACTAGAAAGTAGGAGCCTTTGGAGGGGACAACTGGTTTACAAGCTTGGCGGTTGTCACTTACGTTTGTAGAGTACATAGAGCGTTGTCTAAGAAGTACTTAGTGTTCCAATGCGCACAGGAGTAATTCGAAGACAACTTTCTATTAATAAAATATAAAATTTTATCCCAAGAAATTACATCATCTAAAGACTGTGCCTCGGTATTGGCGCAGATGTTATCTTTTAATTTCTTATGGGCAAGAGCTTCTACAGAAGGAGGTGAAGGAGATTTTTGCTTCATCTTGATCACCGCGGGAGGTGCAGCCAGCGTATCATGCGGCTTTGAAGCGGATGTCGAGGTCTTTCGGGAAAGCTTTATTTGCAGGGGCTCCTGGCTTGATGTCGTTGGAGGCGGCCGTGCTGGAGCCTTGCCCCAGAGTTTAATGACCAGGGGGACTGGAGTTTTATGTGGCTTCCCTTTCAGTTGAACCCTTATGGGTCCTTCCGTGATGGCTGTAGCTTCTGCTTCGTCATCGGCATCGTGGGACTCGTCATCCCAGGGGAGTGGTTTATATAGATCGGCATCTGTACAATATGCTTCGAGACCTCAGAACGGGTCGATATCAGCAAACTCCATCTTGACGGTCGCGTCACTGGCCACATACTTCATGCATTGGTGGAGGGTGGAGGGAACGATCATGTACTCATGGATCCATGACCGCCTAAGCAACATATTGTAGTATATGTCCGCATCGATGATGTAACAGGTAACCTCAGTATGAAGATCACCTATTGGGCACTTCAATCGGATCTTGCCTAGAGGCTCACTCTTCCTCGTGTTGAAGCCGCTGATGGTGGTGTTCGATGCCATAAGATGGTATATCGGGATCCCTAGAGCTTGGAGCAGACTTCGAGGGATGATGGTGAGCGATGAGCGCGGGTCGATATGAATCTGATCGACCTTGATGGCACCCACGTATCCTATGTAGTACAGGGATCGGTTGTGCCAGTTGTTCTTTAGCAGCATATCATTCTGTTCGAAGGTGATGTTCAGAATCACCTCGACCACGCTATGGCAATGCGGACATGCCACAAGGTCTTCCTTGGGCTGCTTCACCTGTACGAGGTAAGCCTCTACATTCTGCAGCGCCTTGCTCAGGGCGTCCCGAGTTGCTTTGGAGGGTCGGAGAAGCTCGAAGAGTGATAACCGAGCCGGAATACTGGCCAGCTGCACCAGTATATCAAAGTTGTAGGGCTTGATCGGGCCTACTGTCGATTCCTTTCGTAGAGGCTTATCGATGCGGAACTCCTTCTATTTTTACTTATCTGGGGCAGGAGGTTGATAAGGTCAAGCTTGTGCTGTATCAGGAGTAGAATGGGTCGCCGGTGGGGGCGTCTCTTCTTTAGGAGCCTGGTTTTCCTCTAGCTGGAGAGCCGAACGAATGGTCACCCTGGTGTCTTCTGCCGAGGAGGAGACCATACGATATGTCCTGACCTTCCTCCCTTTAGCCGGGCATACTGCTGGCACAGTCATGTTAGGAGTGAGATCTGGATGAACCCACAGCACTTTACCTTACGATGTTGTGAAGGGGATGAGGCCTTGAGCATTGTCCCTAGCGGGCGGAAGGTTGACAAATTCCATCCTTGCCTTTGGGATAGAGACGATGCCGTCTTGAGTCTCGGCTATTGGGAAGCTCCCGAACTGTATCGTGACCATATTGGCCGTTATAGTCTTTTCCTCATAATCGAGAGAGACTTTGGCATCGATAAGACGTTGAATCTGTCATTTCAACACATAGCAGTCGCATGTTGAATGGTGGATGTATTGGTGGTAATGGCAGTACTTAGGTTTATCCACCTTTCCTACTTCATCAAGACGCTTGGGAAGCGGAAGCTGTAGCCTGCCGCCCTTGGTCAGCATCTCGAATAACTCGAGAGTAACTTCGTCGTTGAAGGAGTAGGTTTGCTTCGGCTTCTGCGCTTCGGCTGGCTTGGAGCTTACGAGTGCTGGACCCTTTGTAACATTGACGGCCATAGCTTGCTTGCCTTTACCGTCTCTTACTCGCTTTCATTTATCTTCAATAGAGGGGAAGTTCAGACCCAGGAGTTGTGCGTCCTGTGCCTTCTTCTGAGCTACGTCTGCTTCAGTAATGAAGGGCGTCCACTCGATGCAGGGAGCATTGTGCCACAGTTTGATGGCAGAGAGCATATTCTTGCGGCATGGATCCATGAGCATGGGCTCAGGCATGCCTGGAGGTAGCCTTAGGGCAGCCTGGCGGAGGCGTTCAATGTACGCTCGTACGGACTCTTTTTTTTTCTCAGCGATGTCCATGATAGTAGACATCGTCATGTCCAGCCCTCCTTCGTAGAACATGTAATGCCCCAGTCCCAAAATACTTAGGACTAAGTACGTAGACATGTCAGCTGTATACATATGAAGTATACTCCAATGTATGGAACCCCCGTATGTATACATAAGCTGTAAAATGCAGTAAAGCCATGATAACTAAATCTCATCCACGGAATCAGAAGAATAATAATATAAATCAACTAAGAATTTGTCACTTATACATGTAGTTGGGCGAAGACAAATCCACTGCCAACTATTTTAAAGAAATAAATATACAAGGAAAGGATAGATAAAAATGACAAGACGAATCCAAGGGCAATCATCTTCGAAGGAATGGAGAAGATCACGGCCTTGGCTAGAACACCTGCAAAAAGTCATAAAGCACACACTTGGAGAGATAACTAGGTCCTCAGAGGGACGTATACAATAACAACATGCCATATAAATACTGAATATAAATATGCCACAAATAAAAGTAAGTGGCAAGACCTCAATAAGGTATTCTAACCATATAAAGTGAACATGCAGTTAAGAACAAACCTTTTGTCGCATGAGCCCTGGCTATAAATGGGATCTGGTATAGTCCCTACTTGGGCACCAGTGACCTAAGCGCATGACGTTCAAAAATGACAGTGGCCAACCTGAGGGGGTCATCATATTCGTATCTCCAGCGGAGCTTCCGGGTTACAAGAGAATGTGTAATAGCCCATACGACAAGGAAATGTTCTCCCCACCCGATGCACCTATCGAAGTCGCATCCGCGATCATGTACCTCTACTAACTGCTAAGTCTTCTAACATGCCTCTATTAGAAGTTAGACCTAACGCATGCGCACGGGTGATCAGCCAACACGCAAGTACCTCTACATGCTACTCATTTCACATATATCTCGTGGTACAACTGTGTCAAGGTTTATGCAATACACTACAGTTTGTAGTCCCTTAACTCTAGGTCCATATGCAATCAAAGAATAATAAGCAAAGTAAAGCTAGTATCACTAAGTAGGTAATAAATCAAGAGTTGTAATAATGGTACAACTACAAGAACTGGAAATAAATATACAGTGATACGTAATAAATAAAATACAGACTAGTTATAAATAGTAAAATTTTGGCAAGCTATCTTGCCTGGTGGTGCGAAAGTGGCACGTCCAAGAATCACAATGTCAGCAAAGAAAAGTCAAAATCCGCGAACGGCTCCGGATGCTGTAACAAACATCAAAAATATTCTCGGTGTAAAAGATATACCTAAGAAACACTGTCCAAAAGTCAAATTCTGGAACGGGGGCAAATTCGTAATTTTGGGTCAAAACGATATCCGCCGTTGGACCCGCTTTGTACCGAATCGCATGCCAATATCTACGGTCTCTAAAGTCGTCAAACTACATGTGTATAAATTTGTTTTGATGAGACGAACCCAACGGTATGTCCAATTTTGGATTCCGGTGGGCCGTGCACAAAATCGTTTATTGAGTAGGATTGTGGGCCCGCCAAAATGACGTCCCGATCAACCTTCTCAGAATTGAACCAAACTTGACACAGGACCAGAAAAATTATACAGTTCTGTTGGTGCAAGTTTCGTGTCGATCCGACGAACGTGCACGAAGTTATGGCCAAGTTTTTAAAACGTCGATACGGAGGTATCTCGACGGATACGTACTGATTTCGTCGCGCACACACAACAAAATCGAGTTTCGTCTGTTGCCACACGTCGACAACATACATATGCGCCTTTCGATGAGTATAGTACGCGACCACGTCGCCCGGTTTGTCGGGGCGCACGCCGTATCTGGGTGTTTTTCTAATTTTCGAAAACAGAATTTACAATTTTTTTTGGGAACTTTAACTACGTGTAACTTGTTATATACTAGATAAAAAGTGATTCCAGAAGGTGCGTTACAATCTCGGTTATGTTTTCCTTTGACTGTCTTTAATTAGTTTCTACAAAATCTTAAGGTACAGAACGAAAATTGGTCGATAAGTTGGTGTTTTAAAACAGTTTTTTATTGTTCCAGAAAAGTGGTTTCTCTCTAACTTTTCTCGATTTTTCGAGCAAGTTGGATGGCCATGTCGAAATCCACCTGGGGTATCTCGAAGAGGGTCATGTGGACTTTCTACAGGAATTTTCGGATCTAAAACGGATTAAAATTGATGGAGAAATCGAACAGAGAAGTTGGGTACCTTGCTTTTAAATTCTGTTGTGTTGTTGTTGTTGTTGTCATCGTTTGCTGTCGCGGGGCTGCTGTTGGCCGAGGGCTCGCAGAGGGAGGTACGGGGTGAGCGGAGGAGGAGAGAAGAGAATGAAGGAAGGAGAGAGGAAGAAGGAGGAAGAGATGGAAGAATTGATTAGGGTTTAGTTTTTCCTATAAAGGCTAAAAAGGGGCCGGCCATATGTGGTTGTGCTGCTGCTATGTGAAGAATGGGCAGGTTCTGTAATGCCTGTAGTTCGTATTACGTATTTCTGGAATACGTGTACGTATTTATTCTTGTATTGCTGATTCCTTGTTTAGTTTTCTTCATGGCTTGGCTTGGTTTATTCTTGGCCCGGGTTGGTTTGGTTCGGTTGGAATTTTTTGGTTCATCATGAACCATGGATAAACCTCCTACCTACCACCACCTTTGATATTATTGCCATTTCTTCCTTCTCTCTCTTCGTTACTCATCTTCTTCTTCCCCATTACTTCCTTACCTACCAAGGAGAGGAAGAGAGAGAGAGAGGTCTAGGCAAGTGCACCTTGCCACCACTTGAGAACCACTTTTTATTTGTCTATTAGCTAGATTAGGCCATGGTGATCAACATTAGAACTTGACATTTTGTGATTTGGAGTCTCCATTGTTCTAGATCTAAGTTTCTTCTATTTTCGGTTTTGTATGGTTTTGATCTATTTAAGTTGCATTTTATGGGTTTTGATGTTCTTATGTTGGAGAGGATTGAATTTCACCCAAGATAGAACTTTGTAAAGTTGGATTTGGACTTATTTTGACCAAGTTATGGACTTTTGAAGCTTTGGGTTCAACCCATGGAGTTCTTGCTGTTTGGAGAAGACAGTGAGCAGTGCATGAGCTTTTAGCTTGTGCCACTGAGTTGTGCGCACTTTTTAGCGCAGCGTAGTCCCCATACGCTGCCTTTTGAGAGCGTATGACTCGCATACGCTCGCTTGCTTGACAAGGAGTCGTATGGACCCCATATGCTGCCTTTTGGGAGCGTATAACTCGCATACGCTCGCTTGCTTGACAAAGAGTCGTATGGACCCCATACGCTGCCTTTTGGGAGCGTATGACTCGCATACGCTCGTTTGCTTGACAAGGAGTAGTATGGACCCCATACGCTGCCTTTTGGGAGCATATGACTCGCATACGCTCGCTTGCTTGACAAGGAGTCGTATGGACCCATACGCTGCCTTTTGGAAGCGTATGACTTGCATACCCTGACCTGAGCGTAGCTTGACCTGAGCGTATGACTTTTGCACTGAGCGTATGGCCTTGGCTGACTTGGTCTTATGTCAGCGTGTCAGTTTGGTTTAACTTTCCTTAAGTTTGGCTCTTCTATAGCCCTGTATATTGATATTTTATTAGATATTTAACGTCCATTTTATATCCTTACGCCTTTTGTCCTGAACTTGGCAATCACGAATTTATGTAATATGGTTGGAAAGGATAACTGAGCCTGACACGATAGTGACCCGTAGTGGTGCACTCCTGACATGAGTAACCTGACATGACCTGATAGTGGCCCGTCGTGGCGCACTCCTGACAAGTACACTTGACATGAGTAACCTGACATGACCTGATAGTGGTCCGTCGTGGCGCACTCCTGACAAGTACACTTGACATGAGTAACCTGACATGACCTGATAGTGGCCCGTCGTGGCGCACTCCTGATAAGTACACTTGGCATGATAACCTGACATGATTATCTCGAATAGCTGTTGCGACGGCTACTTGACATGACATGACCTGTATAATAACCTGGACACCGTAGGCGATTGTGCTTGTATAAATAAACCAGTCCTGTCTTGCATCATGTCTAGGACAGGGACTCCTGAGTACCACGGTCAGGAGTACCTACTGAAATGGACTAAGGCTAACAATTAGAATAAATCCAGTAGTCATGAAGAGATTTCCCAGCTACAGGCAATCCCGTTATCTGGGCGCCCCACTTGGGATCTGTAGCCTGCCGTCGAGTAGGGCACATTTCCAGCACACTGTTATGTATTGCACCCTCTAAGTCACCTAAGGGTACATGCGTTTCCTGGACGATGTACCCACTTGAATTCAATCCCTAATTGCGTCCGGATAGCCTGGATGGTCTGCAGGGCTTGTGGCTGTAGAATAATGTCACTGCATCTTGCTAGTAATTAGGCCTGTGATAATCCTAGTTAGTTAACTATCAAGCCGTACTCTTTGCTTGGCAGTGATTGATTGGATGGAGTCTAGTCCAGCTTGTATCGTCCCGATCCTGTATAAGGTTATGACATGACATGATTACTCGTGCTTTACTTTAATTCAATATCAAGATTGTTACATGTCCTGAATCCTTCTTTTATCTTGTCGATAAATGGTGAGAATTCCAAGTTCTGCTCAGACGAAGGGTTACAACCCCGGTCCTTGTTTGGTTTACGGGTTGTAACCTGGTTATCTGAATAGTCCCATAGTTATCTCATCGTATATCATCCTGTCATACTTTTCTTAAAATTACTGTCTTTTATTATGTAATTATACTCTTGTGCTGATTGCTGGTTTTAGTTCTTAAGTGAAGCTTCCTTTGTGGCACTTGCTCTTTCTGGGGTCTGACCCAGCTGGTTTTGTATGGCCAGATACCAGAGCAGCTCCAGAGGATCTACCGGTTTTTCCAGTCCGATGGTGAACACCAGGCGTAACCAGGGTACGAGTGGATTTATTTTTGCTCTCCCACTCTATTGTAAAATTATTCTTTTGAGGCGTTTAGCCGCCGAGCAAGTGTTAGCTCGTGTACATTTTACTTACTGTCTGCCTACGGGCTGTAACATGATTGGCAACCTAGGGTTGATCATGTATGACTAAAACTCTTGCTAGTCCTCACATTTTGTAACGACTAGCTTAATGATCAGCTGAATATGTAATGTTTGGGACGCCTTACTATTGTATATTTGGTGATCTTACATCTTGTAACGTTTATCTGCTTACTTGTGATTGAGACAATATGCTATTTTATGACCTTAAGAGACTGATGGATTGTAGTGAAACCCTCACATATCTAGACAGCCGTGACCGTATAGCGGTGTGGATTCCATTCCGTTATACGTAGCTGGCTATGTCTGCCCCCGCTCTCCAGTATTCTGCTTCTGGGCGTGACAGGTTCCTATATGCTGCTGCTGTTTTGTGCTTAAGTGGCCGGTTTCTCCTTTGTGGGGGCCGACCACTTAAGTTGTTTCTTTTTCTTTTTTTCCTTCAATCAAAACATTTCTTCTTTTCCTTTCTATATATATATATATATTATATATAATATATAATATATATATATATATATATATAATATATTATATATATATATATATATATATATATACCATAATCTATTTAAAACCAATTAACAAATTAAATTATCTATCCAAATATTAATATATTAAATACATCTACATATATATATATTATATATATATATATATATTATATATATATATATAATAATATATTATATATATATATATAATATATATATTATATATATATATTATAATATATTTTTTATATTTAAACACTCTACATATATATATTTATATATATATATATATATATATATATATTATATATATATATATATATATAGATATATATATATAATATATATATATATATAAATTCAATTAATTAATCTCAATAATAATAATAGAATGAACATGTTTATTTAATCTCCCAAAATAACTTTAATAATAATATAATAATAAAATTGTCCCAATGGGTGAACTTTATGACACACCCTTATTTGGGTCCAGAAAACTGTACAATTTTGTAAAATATTATTTATTAATAAAAATACCAATAATTGTACACATAATTAAATAATTAGAAATTGTACATGAAATTCTAAAATAATTTAGGAAATATTTTTACGTACATAAAATATGTCTACATGGCCACCTTGGTCCCACCACATGCCTACCTGGGCTTAAATTTGGTCCGGGCCTAGTTCGGACGGGTTTGGCCCAACCGGGTCATCTAAAAATTAATATATAAAATAATATCTATTTAAAATAATTTAAATGAGTCAATTCACAACTTGGCCTGGTTTTTCTAGTTTGGACAGAACTTATGGCTAAGCCTTCCACGGCATGGCTAATATACTAGTCAAAGCACACTGCTACCTCTTCCGTGCCAAAGTTCATGGTCGTCTTGTGCTCCAAAACTCAACAATGGCTAAGGTCATCTTTAATAATTAATAAAAACCAATAATTGCATAAATTCATTTTTAAGTCTTTTTAAATAACAAAAAATATTCCCAAAAATTTAGCGGTTTTACAGAACCATTCCAGGAACATGTTCTTCAGGTCTTCAAAGGATTTAATGTAGTTGTCGGGCAAACTGTAAAACCATTCATAGGCCACCCCCTGTAGAGCTCCAACAAAGATGCTGGTGAGAAGGGCGTCGTCCTTTGGCAAGTGTCATGTTACTAAGGAAAAATACCTTAAGTATCATCTGGGCGACTCCTTAGTATCATAAGGGGTGATAGTCTGTGGTTTATATTTGGAAGGATAAACCACATTGTCCCAGTCAGCAGGATAAGGTTGCCGGATGCCCATCTTTCAGAGTGTGGCACATTTTTCTTTGGCATCGTGGCGAGCGTATAACTTCTCGAGTGCTTGCTGTATTTCGTTGGATACTGCTGGATTGATGGTCGATGGAGTGGCCGACGACTGTGCAACTTAGTTTATGATGGGCAGGGTACTAGACCCATCACGAACCGTTGGAGCCGCAGATGTGGAGGCAGTGGGAACCAACATGTCCTTGATCTCCAGAACGACAGAGGCTAAAGTCTGCATGGATATGTTCAACGCGTTAAGACTTCCTTCGAGAGCCTCAATACGTTTCTGCTGATCAGCACTTCCGCTTGATTCTTCGTTGTCATCAGCCTCCATGTGCATAGATGCTATGTGCGTGTAAGTAGAAAGAGTGGTAGATCTTTCGCTTTCTGGTTCGGAGTGCTGGTGCTTATTGTCTTAGGGGAAGACGAGTAAGTTGCGATCATCCTCCGACTCGACACTGTTCCTACCCCCGGTCTTCTGGCTGCTTGTGCCCGCAGAAGCGTCTGTGTCATACGTCTCTTTGTCATACTAAAATGAAGGGTTGTTATACACTATAGCAGAATGGCTACCCCCAGCAGGTGCAGCGATCGATGAACCGTCTTCTTGCGACGATGATCCATCCTTGGAGCGCATGTTGGAACACGCCTTCCTTGGGCACAGGCTTCTTGCTACCCCCATACCGGTATTTGGACTTGCCAACTAAGGAAAAGTGTTTCTTGGATAGCTTCTTCTGGAACGGAGAGTCCCGAGCAACATTGCACGAAGTAGCACGAAGCTCTTCTTCTTCTTCATAAGTTCTCGATCGCAGCCTTTGGAAGACGGACCTCCTCTTTGGCGGTAATGGATCTGCTTGACAACAGCAGCAGTTGATGGTAATATGAGTGCAGTTGGGTCTTGATTTAGACACCATCTGCATCTCAGATTCTTATCTTGTCCTACGCTCGCAGGGAGCAGATGAAGTCTCCATGCCTTTACATTTTTTGTGTACACAGGAGCGTTGTGCGCAGCCGAAGAGATATAGAGAAGGTATTCTTCCTTCGAATTCATGTGGGTGAGGTCCGAGTATGCCTCGATCAGAGAGTCGCTGATGACATACCCTCGGCCTTGAGTAGTGCGAGTGGGTGCTCAAGGGATGATGGGGTTCCGCCGGACGAGGCTTCGGAGAGTCTGGGATGGTCTTGTATAGCTTTCCATCGGCTGCGCGCATTACTGTCAACGCGGGCCTCCAGTCCGCCATAGGCGCAACACTTTGATCGCATGGGGCGAGTGCTGCCTTGGATCTCCTCCTACTATGATTAGATGATGCATAGTATTCGGAATCCAACATGGCAATACCTGATGGATCGGTTATTCTGTCGAAGACAGAAGTTCTCACCGGTACAGCATCCTCTACGAACGGGTGAGCCGTCATCTGCACCTTTCGGTGTTGCGCCTTTGTCACACTTGCCATAGGATAGCCGTGATCTTCTCTGCGTTTCCCGAGCATGGGATGGGAGAGATATGGCCTGGCATCAGCAGTCGAAGGGATCTTCGGGACTTCATCGACGAGGGGGGTCTGAGACGCAGTCCCCTCCGTCGTGTTACACGTCACAGTCACCTTAGGCACCCAGGTCCGTCGAGTCTTCTTCGGTTTTACGAACCGCTTCGAAGGGCTCGACTTCTCTTCAGAAAGGAGATCTTCAAAAGCTTACTGGTCGAAGCGTAAGGCCAACATCTTCTGAGAGGATCCCAACAAGGCATCATTGGATTGTGTCACCACCTTCACGTTAGAGGAGAAGGTAGTCCCCAGTAGAGTCACCATCTTGTTCGACATGACAAAAGGTTGAACGGACTTTTTGTATTATGAACGTAAAAAAGAGTACAATCGATTCTTATGCGAAGAAATCTAAGTACAAAATTTTCTGGAAAAGTGTGACGGTGGAGATCGAGCACTGCAGCGGCTCTTCTACTCCGTTGACGATCCGATGATGATATGAGACTTGCTCTGACTTTCTGGTGCCTTTGATGGAACTCTAGGGTTGCCGATCAGGAGGACGTCGAAGTTGAAGATTTCGATAATTCTGTGGATCTTCTTTTCCTTGTCGATCATATTGTTGGGGGAAAACCTCTCCTATTTATAGGGGAGAGGGGCACATATGCGATGTGCATTAGGGTTTCGAGATATGAAAGAATCTGTCATCCTTGCACGGTGCAGGCTTCTGTGGCGCTGACACATGGCGGGTGCTGAGATTTCCCTCAAATGAGATCTCTGGTGGTTATTAGAATAACCGAAGGAGGTGACACGTGGCGCGTGCCGATTTGCTTGTTCGGATGTAGCCGAGCAAATCTTGGGATTTTATCTCAGATTTAGATTTTGTGCAATCTTCGTCCGAGATTTAAATCAATCTGCATTTATCAACTTGATCAATCCTAATCCTATCTTTGAGAGAGGCGGTTTAAGCAAACTGATTTGGTGGGACTATGCCGTCTGTGCTTCAGGCAACGCTGGCTGCGCTTCTGGGGTGACGAGTAGACTGTGCTTCTGGAGACGACAGAGCCTCTGTACTTTAGGGCGACAAGTGGACTATCTTTCAAAGACAATGGGTCCTTTGTGCTTTTTGGGGCAACGAGTAGGCTGTGTTTTGGATAAAGTCACTGTGCTTTAGGGCGACGAGTAGGCGGCGCCTTCAGATAGACCATTTTACTGTGCTTTAGAGTTGCAGTCGGGCTTGTGCTAGAGGCAAATGGTGTCTCCCAAGTCTATGATGAAAGGTAGTTAAACTTCTGGGTTGGAGTCGAGTGCTGCACCGTTGGAGTTGAGGTGGTGTAAAAACATCACCAGTCTGTGCCTAAGGTTGGCGCAGGAATGTAGTTGTGTCTCTGGATTGAAGGCTATGGCTTTGACGTCTTCTTTTAAAGAGCAATGAATGACCGCTCCTTAATGAACGACTCCCTCTTAATTGCCACTGTTATTTGGGGAATTTCAAGGGGTCCTAGGATAGTCTAGGACTTAGTCGAATGAACTTTATTTAATGAGGTCCATCGTGCTGAGTCCTAGGTTCATCCCATTAATGGGGAAATTTTGACCGTCGGCCATGTGGCCAACATTTGGACCACTCCCTCCCTATATAAAGGGGGAGTTTCTTTTGAAGAGTCATGTCTTCTTCCTAGCACCCTTCACCACAATGCTGGATCCAGACTCAGCTTCGAGAGGCGGTTGGCCTTGCATAAGTTGGCTGCTGGTTGAGGATTCCTTCGTTCAAAGGGGCTATGCCTTCGTAGAAGAACTGTTGACGAGCCTTGGAACGTGCTGGAATGCTTCTCATAAGGAGTTCGAACCTGGGCGACGCCTTAGAGGTCCTGGAGGTCCTAACTGTGGGGTTAGGATTAGTTGCTCATCCGATGAGCAACCGGATGTGCACTGCCCCACTCATTGAGGGCTGCAGGTTGTATTTCCTCATAGGCCGAATTGGTATTGGTGCCCCGGTACTGTTCGAGGAAACAATACCTTGTATACAAGTTGTCCATGACCATGCGAATGCGTGTCTGACTTGTTAAGCATAGTATGCATGGTATAATATTGAAAGTAAAAAAGACAACTTGTTTATTTCTCAGTATTTCACATTCCATCATCTCAGGCATCAATTAATCTCATTTCAATGTTCATTTCATCGCAGCATTTCAATATTCAAAGGGACAAGCATCATTTCAACGTTCACAGGGACAACATCATTCATTGTTGTTAATAGTGTAATCGATTCATTCAATGTGCATTATCTAGCTTCTTAGTGGTATTGACTTGTGGCATTAGCATCAAGTTATCGATTAACGGATGTTGCAAGACAATTTATTTAATTGGCATGAAGGAGTAGCGAGAGGGACAAAACCACACAGAGAATCACACTCACCAGTTAGAGAATTGCCGAGAGGGAGAGCAACACTTGTACGTTTAGCTTCCTGTTACGCATCCGTCTGCAATAGCACCAAAAGTTTAGTTAATACTCTGTCTCATTATGTTCCCTTCTCTTAGAATTCACAAGAATGAATGCTATAAAAATCGATGAAAATGGGCAAGAATCAAATCATCGAAAACTATTTAGAAAAGCATCCATCAAAACCAAACAACAAAACCAGCAGTAAAATATCCAGAGAAAACTCTTGGACGCATTTTAAGAGAAACCAATACATTAGTTGGAAAGGTTCTTATGCATTTGTCCGTGATCGATTCGATGCCGATGGTAAGTTTCCCAGTACTCGGTTCTGACCTAGTTAATCAAGCCACAAGCCTTACATAGTGAACCACTAGGAGCGGGGCACTACACTCTCCGGATGAGCGCGATGGTTGGTAGTGGAGGGGAGACGAGTGGCCAGAGGGGGTAGGGGGAAGGGTAGGCCGGGTAGTGGCTGGAGGAGGGGAGGGGAGGGAGAGGGCACGCATGTCACTACCACAATCCTAGATAGGGCTAATTTTGTCAATTTATATTATTTTTATTGCATGACTGGTTATTTAAATTAATTATTGTGAAGATTTCATCTATTGTTGGTTTAGTCTATTTATTGAACATTGGCATGTGGATCCAATTAGACTAGACATGACCACTTGAGCCTACATTCTAGGATGAACACATCTAGCCACATTTAAGTCATGTTAAGTCTAATTTTGGAATAGAAGTTAATCCTACACTTAGAGCACAACTAACCCTTCATTTAAGAGATTGTTCATGACAACTTGAGGGGTAGAATGAACATTTTGTAAGGGGTTTTTGGGCTTCATTTATGGCTGGTCATAAAGAGGGTTTACTCCTTCATATTATTTTGAGCCTCTATAAACCTTAGAAAGAGCCTCTACAAGCCCCATTCCATATCTTTCATTCCCACCATTAAAACTCCTCCAAATTCCTTCAAAACCTTCCCAAATCATCATCCTACAAGACTAGAAGCGTGGAGACCAAGGAGCTCATGAGAAGGAGTCCAAAGGATAGAGAGATTGTGTCAAACTTGACACAAGCGCATCCCTAGAAGGTTTCATTGGGAATTCATCTCCCAATAGGTAAACCCTTGTCATTTTTGCATAGTCTGAGTTCCATTTTCATGCATGACACTTGTAGGAACATTCACATGGACTAGGGGAACCCATGGGAAGAAGAGCAAGGCTCTAATCTTCATTTTGATATATTATATTTAGGGTTTTTGAGTCATCCTTGGAGAAATTCGAGGAGAGCCCACCAAGTGTTTGTCAAAATAACAAATAGACTATTTTTGGTTTTAATTTCAGTTTTGTACCCATGGTTGGCTTGGTGGTTCATTAGGTAGGCATTTAAAGTAATTTTAATGTTCACCTTACTAATTTATATATATATATATATATATATGTGTGTGTGTGTGTGTGTGTGTGTGTGTGTGTGTGTGTGTGTGTGTGTGTGTGTGTGTGTGTGTGTGTGTGTGTGTGTGTGTGTGTGTGTGTGTGTGTGTGTGTGTGTGTTATATGTTAAATATGTATATATGTATGGCTGTGTGTGTGTTGCTATAGGGAAATGAGTGTTAAGTGTGCACTGTTAAGAGGGGGAATTTGGGACTGTCATTGAGACAGTGGGGACTGACAGTATGAAGTAGGGGTTGGGCAAGGGCCATAGGCCATGATGTTGAGTTCATGTTTTAAGTATCAGTTAGTTTTGGTCAAGGTAAGTGTTCAGTGGAGAGGAGAAGAGATTGTGAGCTATCACAAATGACAATGTGTATTGGCAACCACTTGGCCACTGCTCGAGGGTGTGGCAAGTGCTAGACATTTGACCATAGGCAATTCTCAGTGAACAGTCTATGTATCAGTGAGCTATGTGTGCATTTGGCCATAGTCCAACCTCACTTTAAAAGTTCAGTATCAGCAAATGTGTATCAGTCAGTGTGGACTGATTTTAGCTTTCAGTTGGGGACTTGGGTTTGGCCAGTTGGCCATTGGCCCAAGTATCGAGTAAATGGACTGATTTGTTAGTTCAGTGAGTGAGAGTGAAGTGTAGTGAGTGTATGGAGAAATTAGGGTGTGATAGTGTCTATAGTGTTCAGTGTCTAGATGTGTAAGAGTGGTATCAGTTGGTGTCAGTTCAATGCCACAGTGCATATATCAGTGTATTTGGTGAGTGAGTGTCCTAATTGAGTAGCAAGGTGGTTCAGTGTATAGTGTAGGGGACAGTGAGCAAGTTAGTAGGTAATGGGCTGTATTAGGGTTTTGAGTGTTAAGAGTCAGAGAGATAATTAGTATCCTAAGTTAGGTACCAGTGTTAGTGTCTAGTTGGTGTCAGTTAATGAGTGTTCAGTGCAAGGGGCTTAGCCCACTTGGGATTTAGTTTAGACAGTGTGATGTGTGTGTGTGCAATGATGCCCAGGTTGATAGGGGTCCTATTAGACCAGGTTTTTGGCTTAGGCCATGTTGGCCAGGCCTTCTATAAAGCAGGCAATTGCCTGCACTTGGGCAGCATTGTACTGCAGTAGTGGCAATTTGCCTTAGCAGTGCAGCAATTGTCACGATCCACACCCGGATATGCGGGTACGAATACGTGGGCTACGCCCAGCCTACGCCGCAGTATCGGTGGTAGAGCGCTGTCAAGTACCCGATACTAATTACAACATCTAAAAGATCTATAACTATAAAGGTACTCATATCACATCACAAAAGCTAAGGAAGATACAAGAAAGATAACAATATCACTAAAACGACTAGAATCTATAAAGGATCATATGAGACAAGAATGAAATAGAATAAAAACAATAACAAAACTAAAATAACTACCAGGTTTAGCACTCCTTGGAGACAACTCACGTTGAAAGAATATCGAGATCTGCCTCAGCTAGCAACATCCTGTAGTCCAATAATGAGGGCATAACAACTCCTACAAATATTGTCAACGTATCCAGTCCGGATGAGAACGAGTACATAAACTAACAGCAGTTCCATATAAATTGACAAATTCTATAAGAGACAATTATAATGAAATACAAGATGAAATATCAAAACTGAAAAATAAACTGGATAAATAAAACTGGATATCATGTCAGGGTATGAAATACTGGAATGTTGAACAGTACAGTAATATCTGATGTGTAATATAAATATAAGCAGTGCCTTGAGATATTAGAGAATTATGTGATCGGCTTGGGTCAAGATCAGGCTCTTTCATTTGACCAGCTATGGTACAAGAACAAGTGCAGGTAAACCTGGAGATCAGGCCGGCCAAAATGGAAAGCTATGGTGCAAGTAGTATCAGGTCAGGCTTTACCCTACGTGAGGCGAGGGTAAAGCTATGATACAAGTAGTAACCAGTGGGGTATGATCACATAACCTCTAATAACTCTGCATCTTCGAGTAGTATAATGGATCCGAACATGTCACGTCATGATGCGAGATTCTCTAAGAGGGTAGCAAATCCCCTTAGGAATCGGCGTCTATACAAGTACAAGAAAACAAGATCAAACAATGTACCAATATACCATGGTAACCTAGGAATGACATCTCATGACAGGATCTGACATATATTAGTCCGTGTACCATCGTGTCGGGAATCAAGTAAAATACTACAACTGAATCGGATATAGCAGATATCACGAAAATGAAAACTATCAGAGAATGTACTCGCCTGCTGTCCTGAAAAATAAGTGAGGGTTATGTCTGAACCGACGTCACAGAGACCTAACATGAATTTATAGGGTTACTTAGTGTTCTAGAGTAAACAATATATATAAATACATTAATTCTATGCTTCTAGGCCTATTCTAGGTTAAACTCAGTCAAACTGGGTCAAAGGTTGACTTATATTTGACTTTGGTCAACTGGCCAACTACTAGTCCACTCTAGGTTAAACTAGGTCAAAGTTAGTCTCTATAATCATCCACATAGACAACTGGTCAATTTCAGTGATATGAAATCACTAAAATCGACGGATCTCAATTTCGATGCAGTATCTCAAAATACGAACCAAAAAGAGAAGAATTATAACAAATGATGATAGATAGGGGAAAAGTCTACAGATGTTGTCGAATGATGAAACAAATATCACCAATGTGTCCAAAATGGTCAAAATAGCTAGAATAGCCTACCCATAAGTCCAATTTGGACACAGGAACAAAAAAGCAATTTCGAGTCAAAACGGTATCCGTGTCGGACCCACTTTGCACCGAAAAATGTGCCAGAATAAAAGTCTTCAAAACCTAGCAAAATATATGTCCATGAATCCAGAATGACGATACGAACTCAATGGTATATACGAAATTGGAGTCCAATGGCCCGATCTCAAATTGGTCCATTGGTCAGGATATTGGAATCCAATTTGCACGGAAATACGTGCTGGAGCCAATGTCCACAAAATTCAGCAAATTATGTCTTATATGTCAACGAGTCCAGAATGACGATACGAACTCAACGGTATATCCGGAATTGGATTTCGATGACCCAATCTCAAAAATGACCCGTTGGCTCGGACTTGGGGCCCGCCTTGCACCGAAATGCGTGCCAGGGCCCACGTCCTCCAGATCAAGCAAACTTTATATGAATTTTTGCTAGAACCACGCCACGAGTCTACTGGTTGTGTCAGAAATTGAATCCGGAGTCTCGGGTTCAAAATTAGGATTTTACAAATTAGAAATTACGAAGTCGGATGGCCAAGTTTGGCGTCAAATTCAACCAATCAAACAAGCTCACAACGAAACGAAACTTGAGGGACAGGAAGAGGGTTATACCAGTTGTGCATAGGAATTAGTGACACGCTAAACGGAGCTGTGACGATGGATATACGAGTCGACGAAGTTGGCTCCACAAAATTATCCAAAAATAACACAATTTAAAGGCTCAACTTGGTGGCCGATTTTCATAAAGCAAACGACAGAATTAATGGTTGAAACTTCAGGGGAGTGAAGTGGTATATACTGAGATAGAGAAGGAAGAAACTGATCGATGATCCAACGGTCGAATTTTTCGAAAAATGTACACGAAGTTCCTGTCCCGAGACGAGGTTCTGCATTCGAAACCGAGCGCGTCACGACGGGATCCCGTGCCAAACGCACAAATCGGCTACGTGGTACGTCGGGGAAGGTGGTACGCGCCCGGGGGGGGCTCGCAGGAGCCGCACGAGGTCGAAGGGGTGGCCGGTGGCCCTCCAAACCGCGGCTGCTGCAGCTTGGCCGCTGCTACTGCTCGTGCTACTATAGCTGCTGCTGCTCGTACTACTACAGCTGCTGCTGTTTGCTGGCCATGTGACGGCACGATGGCGGCGGCTGCCCGGCGGCGGTGGCTGCTACAACTACCGAAAGGAAGAAGAGGGGGAGAAATAAAGGAAAAGATGATGATGATAATGAGAGTGAGGGGGATTCGACTGAAATTGGAGGAGAGGGTGTGCTGTGAGGTGATGGGGGGTGTGTGTGAGGAAAGGGAGAGATGGAGAGTGAGTTGTGTTATTTAGAAAGAGAGGGAGAAAGAGTAATATATATTAGAAAAAAAGAAAGATAGAGAGAGAGAGAGAGGGGTGAGATTATTATAAAGAGGAAGAGAGAGAGAGAGAAAGTGGTCGGCTGGAGGGTGTATGCTGATGGTGAGGGGGTGAGTTTGTGTGTGGGAGTGATTTGAAGAGGAGAGAGAAAGAGAGTTATATATATAAAAAAATATATATATATATATATATATATAAGAGAGAAAATGAGATATTTGATAAAGTGGAGAGAGGAAGAGAGATATTTTGTGTAGGAAGAAGGACTGATATATTAGTGGGGTGTATGGGTAGTTATGTGAGGGGTCACATAAAATTGGGTTGGGTGTTGGGTCAAGTTTGGTTGAGTTTGGACTACAATTTAGCCACAATACAAATTTAAGCCATTTTTAATCATGGATGAAATAGAAGCACGAGGGAGATCAATTGGGTGGCACGAAAGTGGCACGTGCATAGTAAGCTCAAAACAGGTTAGAACCATATATATTAGGTCGATCAGATTGGACCGATGTCGAGCCCCGAAATTAAATTGAAAGTTAGATCAGGTTTTACGGTAGATAATCTATTGGCCTAAATTGACCCGAAAGTTGCGCAATGCAAACAGAGTACAAGGAAACAAGTTTGGGTGGGACATGATATATCAAAATGAAGATAATTTTGTCTACTATAAACTCGTGAAGGAAGTTTTCAAAGATTGACATCTCTGACGTTCCAGAAATTAAAGTCACAAAAAAGAGCATTTAATGATCAAGAATAATCAAATAAGAATTATTATCGAAAATAATTCTTATAGAAAAATCAAAAATAAATCCCTGAAATTCTGGGGGCTTACATCCTACCCACCTTATAAGAATTTTGTCCTCAAAATTAAAGGTTGGTAGTGGGGTTAAAACAAGATAGAAGGTTTAAGCAATATTTTTAGGCACGACCAAAGAACGACGAGTTTTGCACGATCAAGAAAGTCAATTCAAAATTTTTCAGACTCGACTAGGGAGTTTGATACGATAGAATTATGATATGAAAAAAATTATATATGCACGATTTGGAATAAAGTGATGAAATTTTTAAACCTAGTCAGGATCAATAATGAAACCTGAGCATGAGTGACTAGAGAATCAAAATTTAAATACGATAGAAAATCTATTTCCCCACGGTCGTCATTAGAGATCAAGATTTTTAGCACGATTTGTGGATTAAGATTATCATGATCATGAAAATCAAAGTCGTATAGTTATGATCTTAATCAAGGCTAAGAGAAGCGAACGGAGAACAAATTCGAGTACAGCACGATCGATAGTTAGATTTAATGGAAAATCAAGCTATAGGTCGCATAAGCACGATCAAGATCCAAGTTCAATTATAAAAGACGATAAAATCATGATTTCGAAATTAAGGTCTTATAAACACGATTTAGGAAGAAACCCAAGTCATTTAGGCATGGTAGAAATTTATTCGGACATGATCAGTTTTCAATTCTAACACGACTAACTTCGTAGTCACACTAGTTAGTCGTAATCGAAAGTCAAAAATTTTAGGCTCGATTTAGAGTTAAGGTAATATATATAGTCATGATCGCTAGAATCACGATCAAGGGATTTAAAGTTGTCTTAGTCATGTCAGGTCATCTAGGGACGACTAATCACAAAGAATTTCATATATAATCAGGAAACAAAATCAAGGTCGAAAAGAGTTTACGCACGAGTATTCACAATTCAAACATGATCAAAATCGAAAGTTATAGCACGAGTGGTAATAGTATTGAAATCCAATCACGATAAAAGAAAATTAGTCTCAACACGATCTAAGTTGATCAATTCTTGATTAAAAAAGAATTTAGTCAAGATGAAGAACAAGATCATCGAAGTCTGGACACGAGCATCCAATAATGGAAATCCAGGTCACAATTGAATTTAATCCAATTGAGTACGATCCGGGATATGGATATGATCAGAGATATGATCAAAGTCAATTGGTCGCGATCAAGGGAGTTGGGATTCAACGATATTGAAAACTCAAAGGATGATTCTAGGATATGGAATAAGTCATATTCCCTTTTGATAGGGAAATCAAAAGACAAGGTTTTGTAGGGAAGCCAAGTTAATCATCTCTCTCTGATACCATCAAGTTTATCTGATCATCATTTGTCAGTCATACCTTTAACTCGCAAGTCCAAATATGAAAATCAACCCTTATATGACTACTACCAAAATTTACACTTATGTAATGAAGATTGGACATTGTCATGATTACCGTAGGTATAATTTCTAAATTCCAAAACATAGATCTCAACACTATCCACATAATCATCTTTAAATCCAAATTCTTCCACCTTGTCCTAAATTGGATCTGATACCCCTAAATCAAGTTTATGAAATCATTGAACATGTTCAAATCACGCTCCTTGTGTTATTCAAATCTAATACCACTAGGCCTTACAAAACTTATTATCCATTACAAAATCAACCTTCATATTTTCTTCAATGTACACTTTCAAATATTATCCATCTTAATTAATATATATTTTCCCACAAAATCTCCAATTTTTTAACTCAAATTTTTTTGTTGTGTTCTTTATCCTCTTACCAATTTCTTGTCCAATTTTGTATCATCATCGCATATAGTTAAAATCTCTTCCCCATTATTAAAATTCCAAATTTTTAGCATCATATCTTTCATGTGAAATATCTCAAGAATTAATACCCTAAAATTATCCAAATTCAAAAAGATTTCGATCTCGGATATCCTCATCAGTTTCTAAACTATATCCACGAAATATAAATGTTCTAACCATTAATGTACATCCTATTGTCCTTCTCATTTGAAATCCTCCTACGTTCTTTCAAAGTGATTCATCCTCCTAATTTTCTAGTAAATTGTTTCTAAACTGATTATATCGACCTCTTGGTTTCATTTCCAATCTCAGTCATACCTTCATCTCAAAATTCTATTATAAGGTCTAATATCTCATATTCCTACAAAGATACCACTTGATAACAAATTCGTCTTCCACAAGATAGATTATTACGATACTTCTTTAACTTTCCCAAGACAAAGAGATACAAGAGCTCAAAAGATTTCAGAGTATAGATGACAGAAGTAGATACGATGTTGTTGATCGATGTAAATAGGACATGGTAAAATAAGACAAGGGAATTATGGTAAGATGAGGAATAGTCAGACGATAAGGAAAATGATAACACAAGAAATAATGGTAGAAATTAGTCTTGCTCAATAGGTTAATAGAAGTGAATCAATTTAAGATATGATCTGATAACCATACACGTCTATCCAAAATCATGTTGCCAAAATTTTTGCCATGCCTGTAAGCATAGCTGCAATAAACGATAGAGTCCATAAATAAGGTATATACCCTATAATCATGTTATCTAGATTCCTTACCATGCCAACAGGTATGGCTGCAAGAAAATCTAAATTCCATAACTAGGATAGTATACCCAAAATCAGGCTCCATGTCCTCATCATGCTAGCTTGTATGACTACGATAAATTTTAAACTCCATAAATAAAGTAGACATTTACCCTTCTCATCGTACTCATCAAATATGTTATCAGAATATATCTTAACTCAATTCATAAAAACTTATCTAGAAACAAAATTAAAGTCAACAACGAACATCAAGATTTAAAATTTTTATCAACGAATCAAGGATAGGTAAATGGAAACAAGCGAAAACAGATTCCGAGATAGGGTTTAGAGGGAGGTTCTCAAGGGATGGCCCAAAGGTACTATCTAGGTCAGATTCCTGGAATATAATATTAAACAAATCTTAACCTTCATATAAGATTGGCTAATCATATTCTCTTCTCAACCTAGATGATATATAAGTTCAACTTCTACCTTCTAGTTCACTCTGGGGTCCATAAACACACCCCAATGCGAGAATAGGGTTCGATAACGAACAGATGTTTCAAAATCAGGACGAATAGAAGCAAGTGGAAAATAGAATTGAAAAACCTTTGAAATAAGACTCCTAGGGGTCATCCCTGGAATCTATCAAGAGTTCCTAATATGTGACTAAGTAGCCAAATCCTAAAACATACCATGACTCAATCTTAATCCTAGGGCAGGCTCGCAGTAATATGGATAAGCTCAAGTACTACCACGATTTTGCATTAGTAGCAAAGACTGACCTACATGGGCCACCACTAAACATGTGTCACGATCCACACCCGAATAATACGGGAACTAATATGTGGGCCACGCCCAGCCTACGTCACAGTATCGACGGTACAGCGCTGTCAAGTACCCGATACTAATTACAATATCTAAAAGTTCCATAACTATAAAGGTACTCATATCACATCACAAAAGCTAAGAAAGATAAGACAAGAAAGACAACAATATCACTAGAACAACTAAAATCTACAAAGGATCATATGAGACAAGAATGAAACGGAAGAAAAAAAATAACAAAACTAAAATAACTACCAGGCCTAGCACTCCTGGGAGACAACTCACGGTAAAAGAATATCGAGATCTGCCTCAGCTAGCAACATCCTGTAGTCCAATAATAAGGGCATAACAACTCCTAAAAATATTGTCAATGTATCCAGTCATGATGGAAACGAGTACGTAAACTAACAGCAGTTCCATGTGAATTGGCAAATTCTATAAGAGACAATTATAATAAAATACAAGATGAAATATCAAAACTGAAATATAAACTGGATATGTAGAACTGGATATCATATCAGGGTATAAAATACTGGAATATAGAACAGTACAGTAATATCTGATGTATAATATAAATATAAATAGTGTCTTGAGATATTAGAGCATTATGTGATTGGCTTGGGTCAAGATCAGGCTCTTCTATTTGACCGACTATGGTGCAAGAACAAGCGTAGGTAAACCTGGAGATCAAGCCGGCCAAAATGGAAAGCTATGGTGCAAGTAGTATCAGGTCGGGCTTTACCCTATGTGAGGCGAGGGTAAAGCTATGATTCAAGTAGTAACTAGTGGGGTATGATCACATAACCTCTAATAACTCTCCATCTCCGAGTAGTATAATGGATCCGGATATGTCATGTACTGATGCGAGATTCTCTAAGAGGGTAGCAAATTCCCTTAGGAATCGGCGTCTATACAAGCACAAGAAAACAAGAACGAACAATGTACTAATATACCATGGTAACCCAGGAATGACATCTCATGATAGGATCCAACATATACTAGTCCGTGTACCATCGTGTCGGAAATCAAGTAAAATACTACAACTGAATCGGATATAGCAGATATCAAGATAATAAAAACTATCAGAAAATGTACTCGCCTGCTGTCCTGAGCAATAAGTGAGGGTCCATGTCTGAACTGTCACGACCCGCACCCGGAGTAAGGGCACGATTGCGTGACAGCGTCCCAGCCTGTGCCGCAGAAACGGCGTAGAACGCTGTCTAGGTCTACTATCTAACAACAGTTATAATATCAAAACTTGTCGAAAATGGTCAAATCTGAATGGAGGACAAGCAATGACAATATAATATACTCAATCACAAACTCTAAGAAAGATAGATGATACCGAAAGATAAAGACATTAAGATATGAAATATCATCCAGAAGATCCAACACAGAAATAATACAAGTCTAGAGTCAACAATCTCTAATACAAATACTAAAATAATAACAAGCCAAAATATAATCTGGAGACAAAGTCCAGTACCAAACCATTCTAGCTAAGCTACACTAATGCCTCATCGGCGGGAGCTAACCCATACTGAACTAGGGTCTCCAAGTCTAGGCCAACTACGTCATGAGGGCCGTAGTAGGTAGGACACTCATCCTTGCCATAATCGGTAAAATTTTATCAACATATCCAGTCAGGATGAAACGAGCACAAATCTCAAATAACAGTTCTAGTTAGACGATATTGAAAATATAGCAGTAAATAGACAGAAATATACAAGGTAAAATAATATGTACATGAATCATGGTAAGGCATATCAAGACTGTAACTGAATGTAAGAACAAGAAAATAGTATATATCATGTACGAAAATCTGGAACTATGTCTATATGAGTTTATTATTAGTTTCAACATGTGATCGGCTTGGGTTGCACAGGAGAAAAAGGGCCTGGCTAGTCATACGTGAAGTGTATGGCTAACACTCTCTGGGAACAGGAATCACATGAGAAAAAATGATTACATATCTACGCTAAATACCCCCATCCCCGACCAGTAAAGTGGATCCAGTAATGACATGACATGGCATATGATTCTCCGAGGAGGTAGCGAGCCTTCGCAGGAATCATGTCTATACAATGCACAGAAAAAACTTGCACTAGGTATACCAAGGAATACAAGGAATAACATCTCATGATGGGATCCAGACAAATACAAATCCGTGTGAACAATGTGACAAGTGAACGAGGATATCTACTCTAAATATGAGAAACATAGACAATATCATAAAACAGAAATACTATCAGAGAATGTACTCGCCTGAGACCTGGTGGAATATGTCAACTGTGTAATCTGGCTCAGAGTGAAATCACATACCTAAAGATGAGATATCATGAGTTAATTAGGGTTTAACAGTGTATGTCATAATTTCTAGTATATGTTATGCAATCTAGGTCAAACTCAGTCATACTAAGTCACGCCAAGCCAAACTAAGTCACACTAGGTCAATCTAAGTCAATCTAGATTATACAAAGTCAATCTAAGTCATACTAGGCCTAACAAAGTCAAACTAGGTCAAGACAAGTCAAATAAAGTCAAACAAGGTCGATTTAAGTCAAAGGTTGACTTACAATTGACTTTTGGTCAAACAATCAACTCTGGTCAACCCTGGTCAATTCATAGTCCACTCTAGTCAAACTAAGTCAATGGTTGACTCATAGTTGACTTTTGGTCAACTGGTCAACTCTGGTCAAGTTTTGGTCAATTTTAGGCTAAAGTTGACTTTTAGTCAAAACAGTCAACCATGGTCAAACGGGGTTAACCCTAAGTCATGTACCCTATTCCTAACCATTACCAACTAAGCTATCCTAATTCTAACCATATCTTAATCATGTTATCTCATCTTAAATATAGGGTATTACCTTAACTCTTACCCCATTACCTTACCAAGGTAAACCCATTACCTTAGCCTCTAACCAACACCTTAACCTACTTTATCCTCACTCTACGTAAACCCTAATACCCTACCATGGTATTCTAACCCTATCTTAGTATCTCGATACCGTACCATGGTATTTTGATATCTCACTTACTAATAAAGTAAATATTCAATTACCTTAAGGTAAATGGTAACTTTGAGATACCATATTGGTGTCCTTAAAATACCACTCTACTAAACTCTAACTAGCACTCTAACCAAGATACCATTTGGTATCATATTCTAGACACTAACACACACTCTAACTTATCTAGGATACTAACATATACCTATTACCTACTATCTAACTCATATCACAACTTATCTCATATCATATCATCTAACTTTTCTAACTTATTACCTATCTACTATCCAACTACAACTCTATATCAACAATCTAAACCACATCCGTAACTCACTAACTCACTAACACTAGGATACCATATCAACCTTGGTTATAAGGTAAACTAATCATTTACCTTGAAGGTAAAGGCAATTCATATTTACCTTAAGATACTAACTTGGTATCATGAGATACTAAGATACCCCTCAAATATCTAATTAACTAACTATCTAATGTACTAACATAACATCTTAACTAATATCTAACATATAACCTATAGAGACTAACTTGCTAACGTACCAATATCTAGAACTAACATAACTAATATATCAATATCTAACATACTAGATATCTAACATCAAACTATCTAACAACACATCCAATATCTAACAAAATACTAACCTCTACTATCTAACTAACAATCATACTAACAAATATTACCTAACAAATATATATATATATATATATATGTACTATATCATACATAAACTCGACAACCTATGATACCTACATTCACTTAATATCCATACTACATAGGCTCATAGGTTACACAAAATGCCTATGTCGTATAGTCACTCTTCTACTTAAAACTAATACTGTACCAATTTGGCCTTCACTAAATTATAGGATTAAAGTATGTTGTATCCCTTCATATTAGCTTTCCGAAACTTCAAACGGATCGCATTTTCGTGTCCGAAAGCTCCCGAAATCGCAAAAAAACACCGAAACACGTTCGTCTTTCGGACAGCTGACACTCAAATAATTCTATAGAAGTTCTAAAGAGTATTTTACCTATTAATATATATTTGGAAAGCTAACTTCGATACGGTTCTTTTAAAAAACGAAAGATTAATCGGAGTTCTAAGCTAAAAGTTATGATATTTCTAAGTTGCTATGGCTACTAAAAACGTGGATGAATATTATGACGAATTTGGGTTGTTTGGACAAAAGAAACACATCACTCTACACCACTCAAGATACACATCAAACCACACTCCCCTCTCCTCTATCACAAGCACATCATTAACAACGTATCCACACACTTCAAAATATGAAATATATCTAACATACCTATTATATATATACAAAACAGTCCATTATATAAAGAGACACTAAAATGACAAGTTGAGGCTAAAATATGACATGTAGACTAAACCACTTAGATCTAACCATGGGTATCCAAATGAAATTCATTCTAACCATCCTAACTAACATCAATCCATCCTCTAACACATGTAAATCTGAAATTAAAAGACAACAAATCATATGGGACATAACACAAACACATGGTGTGCCCCTTTTGGAATCTCTCCATGGGGGACACCAAACCTATCCCAAACTCCTAAAGAGGACTCAAAAGAGCCTCTAAAACATTCCTAATGGTGGTTCATGCATGGGGGTGATTCCTATGAATGCAAAACTAACTAAAATGGAAGAGAAAGTGAAATAGAGAGATGGTTATGCCCATCGGGAGTAGGATCCCAATAATACTCTCAAGGACACGGCTCCGATACGAAGATCCTTCCAAAATGGACACTCCTCCTTGCACTTTAATCCAAATCTTTGCTAGCACCCTCCCTTGATAGTATGAAAAGGTTGGACGGAAGTTTTGGTGGAGGGAATGAAGAGATTTGGAGATGAAATCAAAGAGGAAAGCTCTCTAATTTGGGGAAGAATACTTTATGAAAGAAAAGAGGCAAGATGGAATGAAATAAAAGGAAGAGAGGCTAACATACCTATAGTGGCTGCCATTAAACCCTATTTGGGCCTTAGGGAAAGCCAATAAGGCCTCAACTAGTCCTCTTGGTTAATTTTAAGTTAGGTTCAAGTTTGGGATTAAAAGGGTTAAATTTAAGCCTCTAACTTAACAAATCTAACAAGTGGGATTAGTCTAAACTTACTAACTTAATTAGTGAGATTTGTGGGCCATGACTAACTAATCTTGGGGTCCCTTCTAGAGTCTAAGCTACCCGGGTCACTAACACAAGTCGGAACGAAACGAAACTCAAACCAGACTAAACAAATTTCGTAAAATCGATATTAAAATATAAAAATTTCCAAAATATTAAATATAAAAAATGACCAAAATCAATACATCAATTTAAATATTATTAAAATAATCTAAAATTCACCAATTAAAGAAAATTCTAAATAATTCAAAAGTCACAAAATGACCAAAATACCTTTAGCCTAAAAAGTGGTAATTAGCTAATCTAATCGCATGGGTTAGGCCTCCATGGTGATGGTTAGTCTCTAGGCTAAGCAGCTCTAAGGTTACACTAGCCAAATAACAAAATCACAAAATACTAATTTAATAATATTAAAATAATCAAAATTCACCAATAAATCAATAACATGATTTAAACATATTATTAAATAATCAATTTTACAAAAGTTTAAATTACTCTTATTTTAGAAAGTGGTGGTTACAAATCTACCCTCCTTAGAAAAATTTTGTCCTCGAAATTAAAATGGTCGTACTCCTTCTAAGTTAAACCCCCAACAATCAAGAAAACTATATCTAAAACATACAAATTATGGTCCTACTGGTCGTGATATCACGGTCTTGATCAGGGTCACTACACTATCTATCACAGCACAAAACATCCTGATAGGTACTAATGGAAACACACAACAAGATGGAAAGAAGAACAGAAAAGATAGACCTGCTAACCCGACACCCATAGCGTCGGTCTACTCGACTCTCAGCGCAAAAGCCCTGTCCCTTTGGGGTATATCCCTCTGATGGTGCGGGGCATGGTGCTGTACTACAGGTGGCCTAGCTCCCTCTATCTAATCCATGATACTCAAGTAACATCCACACCGATATTCTATTCCATCATACTAGGGCACCATCTATATGGTATCTATTCTAAAATCTGATAATCATACCCGTCTATCCAGAACCATGTTACCAGAATTCTCGTTAGGCTAGTAAGTACAACAGCGATAATCCATAGAGTCCACAACTAAGGTACATACCTCTAGAATCATGGTATTTAAAATTTTTGCATTGTCGCTAGCTTGGCTGCAAAAACTTTAAATTCCACACCCGAGAAATACATCCAAAATCAGACTCTATCTTATCGCCAAACCAGCTAATTTGGCTGTAGAAGACTCTAGATTCCATGACTGAGGCAACCTAGCCCATAATGTTATCTTGGTAGAAAATTAAGTCAATAATGAATACCAAGAATCAAATTCAACGATGAACAAGGAAGTAGACAAAAACTGTCGGAATCGAATTTCGAGATAGTTTATAATGAGATTCTCAAGGGTCATCCCAGAAATCTTCTCAAGTAGTCCTAACTGTGATTGAGTAACCTCTCTGCTAAAGCCTATTCCTTAGTTTCTATCGCAGGCGCGTAGCAGAACAGCTAATCGTTGTACTACCACGACATCGTACTAATGCGACTCTCGACTTGCATGGGCCACCACGAAAAAACGTGTCACGACCCGCACCAGGAGTAAGGGCACGAGTACGTAACAGCGTCCCAGTCTACGTCGCAGAAATGACGTAGAACGTTATCTAGGTCTACTATCTAACAACAGTTATAATATCAAAATCTATCGAGAACGGTCAACTCTGAATGGAGGACAAGCAATGACAATATAATATACTCAATCACAAACTCTAAGAAAGATAGATGATACTGAAAGATAAAGACAATAAGATATGAAATATCATCCAGAAGATCCAACACAGAAATAATACAAGTCTAGAGTCAACAATCTCTAATACGAAAACTAAAATAATAACAAGCAAAATGTAATCTGGAGACAAAGTCCAGTACCAAACTAATCTAGCTAAGCTACCCTAATGCCTCATCGGCGGGAGCTAACCCCTGCTGAACTATGGTCCGAGTCTAGGCCAACTACGTCATGAGGACCGTATTAGGTAGGACACTTGTCCTCGCCATAATCTGTAAAATTTTGTCAACATATCCAGTCAGGATGAAACGAGCACAAATCTTAAATAACGGTTCTAGTTAGACGATATTGAAAATATAGCAGTAAATAGAGAGAAATATAAAAGGTAAAATAATGTGTACATGAATTATGGTAAGGTATATCAAAACTGTAACTGAATGTAAGAACAAGAAATAGTATATACACTACCAAAATAACCAACTTTAGCGACGGCCACATCCGTCGCGAATCCGTCGGTAACATAAATTACCGATGGCATAGCGACGGATATTTGATGAAAATGGCCGTCGGGAAATACGTCGTCGCTAAAATTTGTCCGTCGCTAAGCCGTCGGACAATGGTTAACCGACGGACTAGCGACTGATTACCGACGGTTGCCTTTCAACGGATTAGCGACGGATTAGCGACTTGTTCCCGTCGGTTTACATGCCATATAATATTAAAATATCCGTCGCTAAGCCGTCGTAAATAGGTCGGTAAAAGCGTATCAGAGAGGTTCCTGATACGCAAAATCTGTCGCTATTCCGTCGCCATTCCGTCGTTAACCTCGACGTTATAGCGACGGATTAGCGACGGGTAGGGCGTCGGCCTGGTTCTGGAAAGCTTCCATAATTCTAGAACCATGTCGACGGATAATGGGTCGCTAAGCCGTCGCTAGTCCGTCGTCATCCTCGACAGATTAGCGACGGATTAGCGACCCATTATCCGTCGCTAAGTCTCTGGAAACCTACCATATTTCCAGAACCATGTCGACGGATTTGCCGTCACTAGGTAGTCGATATTCCGTCGCTAATATTAATTGTACCCAGTTAGCGACGGAAGTTCCGTCGCTAGTTGGTCGCTAGATCGTCGCTACCTGCAAATTTATTTCAACCAGTTAGCGACGGATTGTCCGTCGCTCGTCCGTCGGTAACTGCAAATATTATATAACCCAGTTAGCGACGGATTTTCCGTCGCTAGTTAGTCGCTCATCGGTCGCTAAAAAGATATATCCGTCGCTAATTAGTCGCTAGTCCGTCGCTAAATGCAACATTAATTAAAAAAATTACAGAAACATTCTATTTCCTTTTCGTAAATATTACACATATTCATAATATCCAATATCCAAACATCCATGTACGATCAACAAATATCCAAATATCCAAATATCCAAATTCATAATATCCAATATCAAACAGAAATATCCAAACATCTATGTACAAATATCCAAACACAAATACACAAATTCATAATATCCAAACATTCATGTACGCTTCCAAAATATCCAGAATTCAAAATCCAAAAACAGTACAAATATCCAAAAACAGTACAAATATCATTGAGATGGATCGCGTCGTCGTTCGGCTCTGCGGATGTACTCTTCCACCATGTACGCCGGCACCTGGGACAACACATGCTCTGGAAGCGTGCGGAGCTGCTCTGGCGACATCAAGTCCATGAGCCCAATGAGCGCAGTATCCGGTACCAGGCGGACCTCGGCAGAACGGTCAAATAAATAACGTCCAGGGTCGGAAGGACCGGCAACCGCACTAGACGGACCGGGAGCAGACGGATCTGGACCGGGAGCAGAAGAAGGACGCGGAAGGCGCTCCAGCACATCCGACATTAGACTCCGCATTTTCGACATATCGGAGGTGAGAGTCGCAAGCTGCGTCCTCATATCGTCCGACGGGGGCACGGGAGGAGGCGGGGGCGGTGGATATCTCAGAGTCGTCCCTGCAACGACGCCGCCAGGGAACCTACGCCGTAGACGCCCTTTATTAAAGCCGTCGACAGACTCTACGAACACGTCGTCGTAGCGAGCGGCCATAGAAGAGGGCGTCTGGGTGGGCGTCGTTTCGCCGACAACCTCGACAGGGGCTCAATCTGACTAAGGGCCTCACGATATGCAGCCTATCCAATGAATGTGTTTATACTATAAGTTTTCCTAAGTTATAATCTAAATCCTATGTTTCCTAAGTTATAATTTGAATCCTACGTTCACCTAATTAAGTTAACAATAATTATATTTCTAATATAAATCTCATAAACGTAATTACTTACATCAGTCGCCTGGGCCCTCGCGTCGACGAAGCTCCCGTCTGCCCGCCTCTTGTGTGTATGCAGGAAAACATCGTAGGCGGTGACCGACTCCGGCTCTCTCCCCTCCTTTACCGCCCGTTGTGCCTGCATACGAAATATACGTCGAATTTAATTAACTATGTATATTAATAGTACCGAATTTAATAGTGAAATGAATTTGCGGTATCTCACCAAATCTGCACGCGTCGCTGCGTGGGGCCTTGAACCTCCCGTATGCAGACCAGCGGCCTGTCTGCTCGCCTTCGCTTTCTCTGATTTCTCCCTGTACTGAGCAGTATTCATCTTATCCAACATCTGCTCGTAGTACTCCTCCCGGAGCCACTTTTTCCTCGAATGCGCCGTACGAACGTCGTACACCGCATCCCTTATCTTCTTCCCGGCGGCGGCTTTGTAGGCCTTGCGAATCAACTCCTCGCGATGGGGGGCCACCAGAACGTCGTCTGACATACAAATTAAATTATCACGTAATTAAAAAATTAGTAGATTAAAGATAATTAATAATTAACCAAAAGATATATATATACCTTCATCTCCTCGAGCCAGACGTACTGCATGTTCTGAGGCACCTCAGAAAAATTGAGGTAGGGGCCATGGTAGTTTTCCCGGATAATTTGCCCGAGTATCCGGGCAGCATCATACGGGAAAAACCTATAAAGAAGCAAAGACTGGATTATTAACTTGAATAAATGAAACAAATTTAATAAATTAACTTAAATTTACTTACGTATCACCCGCGGGCCATAGCTCTCGTCGGTTCTCGCCTATCGGCCTCTCTGGAGGCGTCGGAGGATCCGCGGGTCCGCGGATGTACTCATCGGTAGCAGGATGAAGCTGAATCCGGGGGTACTCCGGAGCCCACCCTGCAGTAACTGATGGTGTACCCGCTGGTGCATCCGGGGGCGGAACGGATCCGCTAGCGGATGGAGTCTCAGGCCTCGATGAAGATGAAGGTAGCGCAGAGATAGATCGACGGCGGAAAGAGTCTGTGGCCGGGCTCTCCAGGTCGGGATCGGAGGACTCTATATCCGGGGAATGTGGAAGGCGACCACGACCGCTACCACCACGACCGCTACCATCACGTCCACGGCCAGTGCCGCTACCACCACGCCCACCACGGCCAGTACCGCCACCACCAGCACCACTACCATCACGTCCACGGCCACTGCCAGCAGCACGAGTGGTAGTGACCATGACCTGTAAATAGAACACATAAATATAATTAACAATATAGAAGTATAAATGAATATAAAACTGAACTAAAATATATACCAGCAGCAGGGCGGCGAGTGCCGTCAAGACAATGAGAACTAAGAGTGCCATCTGTAAAAAGAAAATCATACAATAAGTAGATGATCGAACGACAAAACATAAACTGAAATAAGAATGTGTCCGTCTAAACTGAATTCACTAAGTTAGTTGTAAGTGCTTCTAATATATACCGATATTTAATCTAATCATCGTTATCGTCCTCGTCCTCATCGTCATCGTCATCGTTCTCATCCTCATTCTCATCGTCGACTTCATCTATATCATCATCCTCATCGTCGACTTCATCTGATCATCATCCTCATCATCCTCATCTTCTTCTTCTCTTTTTTTTCTTTTTTTTTTTTTCTTCTTCTACTTCTTCTTCAGGCTCAATACTTGGGACAATATGCCTCTTTCTCCCCTGGTTGACAGCTAAGTCTTGTATATCAACCTCTTCCTCCCCTCTATTTTCCTCAGCATGAGGTATATCGACATCTTCCACGTCCATGGTATCCGACTGTTGTCCCATGTATTGGGGCTTCTCGATCTGGTCCTCTTGGTATGCTGGGTCTCCAACGTTGAATGTATTTCTAGATTTAATCTTGCATACTGCCCACCAGTCAAATCGATCTCTACGACGCCTTGGGTAGCTTGTATAGTAGACTTGAACAGCCTGACTTGCTATCGCAAACGTGTCGGACCCTCTATACCTCCTGCGATGATTTATATCGACGAATCCAAATTGTTTATCGATTCTCCAACCGATATTTGGTCTCGTATCGAACCACTCACATTTGAACATCACAATATGCATATCATATGGGGTACTATATTGTAAATCTACAATCTCCCGAAGCACTCCATAATAGTCAAAGTCCGGCTCGTCGTCATAGATGGTGCCTCTTATGCAAACACCAGAATTCTTGGTATCGAAGCCGTCATTGAGAAATTCGGCATTTATAGCATGCTGAGTTGACTTAAACTTGAAGCCATTAACGACATAGCCTGACAAAGTCTTTGCATGCTTCTTCGGTCCCAATGCCAAATAACGAATGCTCTCATTTATGAGTGTTGTTTCAGGCAATAAAACCTGTAAACATGTATTGATAATTTAAATATTTTAGCTGCATATATTTTAATGGTAGCCGCATAACATATTATCTCAGTTACTTACGTATTTACGAAACCAGGACGGAAAGGTACAATCAACCTCTCTTTGAAGTCCCTCATCTGTAATATATGGTGTCCTCATTTTGACTTCACCTCTAAATACACTGTTAGAGAGAATAAAAATAAGTGTAGTCACTTAATTCACCAAATTAGAGATTATAACGAGGCGTAGTCACTTACTTCTCCAAATCTCTCACTTCTTGTATGTCACAATTTAACAAGACATATCGGTGAGCGGTATCATACTCATCGGTCAACCACCGTTTCTTACTAGCCCCAATAGGCTTGCCCCTTAAATTGAATATACCTCCATCCTCAACGTCTTCTTCATTCCTTTGAGGTCTATTTCGATTTGTCTCGACATGAGTATCGAAATAAATGGAGCAGAAATTTGACACCTCCTCGATAAGATATGATTCGCATATCGAAGCCTCTATATGAGCCTTGTTGCCAACTTTCTTCTTTAGATGGTGTAGGTACCTAAAGAGACAAATTATCTTGAGAATTAATAATGAATTGTAAAAGCTACTTAAATTTCACTTAAATTATATCGATTTTTATTTACCTTTCAAAGGGGTACATCCATCGATAATGAACAGATGCACCGACACGGGCTTCGTATGCTAGATGAATCGGTAGATGCTCCATGCTGTCGAAAAAGCCCGGTGGAAATATTTTCACTAACTTGCAGATTGTTAAGACAATCTTCTCCTCAAGTTGTACCATATGTTGCACCGTCAGCTTAGTTGAACAGATATCCCTGAAGAATGTAGACAGCTCGGCCAACGGAACCCATACAGCAGAAGGCAACAACTCTCTCAAAGCAATGGGTAGTAATCTTTCCATAAACACGTGGCAGTCGTGACTCTTCATTCCCGTTAGCTTGCGTTCATTGAGATCAACGCATCTAGACAAATTCGAAACATAGCCGTCGGGAAATCTTAAATTAGATATCCACTTGCAGATTATTAATCTATCTTCCTTGCTCAATGTGTATGGCGCTATAGGCTTACTTAATTGTCCACCAGAACCCCTTTGTATCAAGTTCAGATGAGGACGCTTGCATATCTCGGCTATGTCTTGTCTTGCTTTTGGATTGTTCTTCGTCTTTCCTTTAATATCCATGACGGTTTTGAAGACATTATCGAACACGTTCTTTTCGATATGCATGACATCAAGATTATGCCTTATAAGATTATCTTTCCAATAAGGCAAGTCCCAGAAGATACTCCGTTTGGTCCAGTTATGGCTTTGTCCGAACCCCTCGACACGATGGTTCGATGGATCTTCCATTGCGGTGGGCAATTCCTTTACAGCTTCCCAAATATCTAATCCCGAAAATCTGGCAGGAGGTTGAGAAAATTCTTGTTTTCCATATCTGAACGCGTCCTTATTCTTTCTCCAAGGATGGGTCGCGGGCAGAAATTGACGGTGACAGTCAAAGAAAGAAGTTTTTCCTCCATGCCTAAGGCGGAACGCCTTACTATTTTCCATGCATATCGGACAAGACATGTTGCCGTGCGTACTCCATCCCGACAGCATACCGTATGCTGGAAAATCATTGATTGTCCACATGAGTGAAGCTCTCATCTGAAAGTTCTGTTTCCTGGAAATATCATAGGTCGTGATGCCGATCTCCCACAGCTGTTTCAGCCACCAACGGCTGTAAATATATATCGATGTTCTTCGTCGGATTTTTAGGACCGGGTATGATAGCTATCAGAAACATATAAGGAGTCTTCATACACATCCATGGTGGCAGATTGTAAGGGGTAAGAATGACCGGCCAGCATGAGTACTGAGATCCCGACTGTCCGAAAGGGGCGAAGCCATCAGCACATAGCGCCAGGCGTACATTTCTAGGCTCTGCAGCAAAATCTGGATGACAAATCAAAATGTTTCCACGCCTCTCCATCCGAAGGATGTGACAATTCTCCTTCGTCCTTTATGCGTTCTTCGCTATGCCACGTCATGTGTTCTGCTGTATTTAGAGACATATACATCCTCTGCAAGCGCTTCGTGATCGACAAGTAATGCATATACTTGTAAGGACGTCGTTTTCTAGTCGACTTTCCTTTTTCCTGTACTGGCTTGTAACGATCCGCATTACAGAAGCTGCAACTTTCTGATACGCAATTCTCTTTGTAGTACAATATGCATCCGTTGCGACAACAATCTATCTTCTCGTACCCCAGTCCCAGTTGTCGGACCATCATCTTTGACTTGTAGAAGTTTTTTGGTAGCTCTTTTGATTCCTTCGGTAACACCTCCTTGATTACTTCTGTGATCCGATTATAGCAAGCTTGTGGCAAGTTAAAATCAGACTTTATGTTCAACAACCGCATCGTCACTGACAGTGCGGAATGAGTCTCACAACCAGGATATAGAGAAGTATCTGCGTCCTGAAACATGTCATAGAACTCCTTTGCCTCGGGATTAGGATCCTCCGGATCAAAATTAGGCCCTGCCGCATCATACACCATATCTCGTGCAAGGTTCTGCAGATCTCCATAATCAACAGAGCATCCGTGGTCTTCGATGACATCCGTTGCAGCATTATCATCAAAAGCATAAGTAGCAGCTTCCGCAGCCTGTCTTTCCGAATATAGTTCACCTTGCGATGACCACAGGCCATAATTACGTACGAAACCCTTACGGGTCAAATGATCTCTCACAGTCACCACTTCTTCGTAACGTCTATTGTGACATTTAACACATGGACACTTAATTTTGTTACCGTCCATGTACTGAGCTTTGCTCATTGCATAATTAAGAAATACTTCCACGCCTGCCTGAAAATCGTCACTCACACCAATTCTACTCTCGTGTTGCCGTTTGTACATCCATGTACGATCAACAAATAACGACTCATCCTCAATTTGGATGTGAAAATCTGTATCGTAAGACAAACTAAACATAAGAATAGCCCGATATCGATACTCATAAATTTGGATTAGGGTTAGGATGTTAGATATAAGTGAACTAGGTGATGTAGAGTACAATATAGGGAACTGTGAATGGACTGAAAGTTGCACATGAGAAGGTTCAATGAAGGGCCCATAAATGGGTTCACATGATAAGTTAGTAAGAATCCACATCACTATACTCCCCCGTCTCAGGAGTGTGTCTGGCTCCTATTTAGAACAGCACAGGTCACAACATGTCCAGAATAGCAAAACAGAGCTCTACAATGTATATCGGTATCGGACTATTCCTACGAGTATTGGTATCGGCGATATCAATACTCGTGTGAATAGGAGATTGCAATATAAGTCTAAGCTATCTAGCTAACATGTATACTTGCATTTACATTGTATCATAACTTGTATCTAGTTACCTTGCTAATCATCTATATACTCTTAACATATATGTGAAGACACTATACTAACATGTATTTAAATCAAGGTTCAAAGTATCGGTATCGGAATCGGTATACGATATATTCCTACGAGTATTGGCATCGGCGATATCAATACTCGTGTGAATAGGAGATTGCAATATAAGTCTAAGCTATCTAGCTAACATGTATACTTGCATTTACATTGTATCATAACTTGTATCAAGTTACCTTGCTAATCATGTATATACTCTTAACATATATGTGAAGACACTATACTAACATGTATTTAAATCAAGGTTCAAAGTATCGGTATCGGAATCGGTATCGGACTATATATTCCTACGAGTATTGGCATCGGCGATATCAATACTCGTGTGAATAGGAGATTGCAATATAAGTCTAAGCTATCTAGCTAACATGTATACTTGCATTTACATTGTATCATAACTTGTATCTAGTTACCTTGCTAATCATGTATATACTCTTAACATATATGTGAAGATACTATACTAACATGTATTTAAATCAAGGTTCAAAGTATCGGTATCGGAATCGGTATCGGACTATATATTCCTACGAGTATTGGCATCGGCGATATCAATACTCGTGTGAATAGGAGATTGCAATATAAGTCTAAGCTATCTAGCTAACATGTATACTTGCATTTACATTGTATCATAACTTGTATCTAGTTACCTTGCAATATAAGTCTAAGCAATCTAGTATTGGTATCGGCGATATCGGTAGTATCGGCGGTATCGGATCGAAGTATCGGATTTTTTTGGTATTGGAAAACAAATAATTATTAATAATTATTTACATTTAAAAATATAATTTATACATTTAGGCATAATTTTAAGTGTTTTAAGTATTATTTCTTAGTAGTTTTGAAATTAAATGAAATTAAATTAAATGAAATAGTATTATTTCTTAGGATCGGGACATGCCAAACCGTATCCGTATCGGGGAATGCAACCCATTCCCCACCCCCCCACCCCCTGCCCCCATTCAACACCCCCCCCCCCCCCCCCCCCTGCCCTCTCCATTACCCACCCCCCCACGACCCCCCTGCCCCCATTCCCCACCCCCCCGACCCCCTGCCCTCCACCTCCCACCCCCCGCCCCCCGACCCCCCTGCCCCCATTCCCGACCCCCCCCCCGACCCCCCTGCCCCCATTCAACACCCCCCCGACCCCCCTGCCCTCTCCACCCCCCACCCTCCGACCCCCCTGCCCCCATTCCCCACCCCTCCGACCCCCCGACCCTCATTCCCTACCCCCCCACCCCTGCCCCCATTCCCCACACCCCCCGACCCCCTGACCCCATTCACCCCCCCCCGCCCTCTCCACCCCCCGCGAAGCCGACCCCCCCCCACTCCCCCCCCCGGCCCCAAAACCCAAAATTAGAGAGAGAGAGAGAGAGAGAGAGACACCTGGTAGAGAGAGAGAGAGAGCCGTGAGAGAGAGAGAGAGAGCCGCGCGCGAGAGAGAGAGAGCCGCGAGAGAGAGAGAGAGTTTTGGGGGGAATGAAAAATTCCCCCCTGTCGGTTCAATTTAAGTTAGGGCACAGAACCTAGCGACGGAATAGCGACGGAATATTAGTCGCTACACCGTCGCCAATTAAAAGGTGTTTTCCGACGGATATATCCGTCGCCAGTTAGTCGCTAAAGTTCCCGCCAATGTTTTAAAGATTTTGCCGCCAACATTTGCGACGAATAAGCGACGAAAAGAATCCGTCGCTAACGTTCGTCGACTTAGCGACGGAAACCCGACATATTTTAACATTTAAAATTGGAAAAAATTATGTTATGTTGTCTGTCGCTAATCCGTCGCTAAGATGTCGGAAACTGGTCGCTATTAGCGACGAAATCCGTCCGTCGCTAAACTTCCGTCGGTAAAGTGGGGTATTTTAGTAGTGATATCTTGTACGAAAATCTAGAACTATGTCTATGTGAGTTTAGTATTAGTTTCAACATGTGATCGGCTTGGGCTGCACAGAAGAAAAAGGGCCTGGCTAGTCATATGTTATGGCTGACACTCTCAGGGAACAGAAATCACAGGAGGAAAAATGATCACATATCTACGCTAAATACCCCCATCCCCGACCAGTAAAGTGGATCCAGTAATGACATGTCTTGGCACATGATTCTCCGAGGAGGTAGCGAGCCTTCACATGAATCATGTCTATACAATGCACAGAAAAAACTTGCACAGGGTATACAAAGGAATACAAGGAATAACATCTCATGACGGGATCCAGACAAATACCAATCCGTGTGAACAATGTGACAAGAGAACAAGGATATCTACTCTAAATACAAGAAACATAGACGATATCTAAAACAGAAATACTATCAGAGAATGTACTCACCTGAGATCTGGTTGTAGCCTCCCTTCCCGGAAGTTTTGAAATATTTTTGATTTAAATGATGAATTTTACAATTTTTTTAAATAATTAATTATTCTATTATTTTGTTAATGATTAAGTAGTTAATTTCCAAATAACTATATTAGATTAATCTATTCTGGTTTAGCATAATTGACCAGACTAATTAGAAAATTAAGTCTTTTATTTGGAGCCAATATCCAAACAAATGCGTGTGAACTCAACCATATAGTTTGGCCCCAATCACATGGAGTCCAAACAAAACTTTTATGTATTATATTCTCTGTTTGTTGCTTCCACTATTTGTTTCTCAATTTTTACTCTTGTAATATCTTTTAGTATTTCATCTTTTCACATGAGTAACATCATGTGAATTATGTACTGAATGTTGATATTTTGTTTATTCTTACACCAACAAATAAGTCATTTATATTTTTAATTGACCAGAGATGGCATATAGAATCTAACAAGTAGAATCTTAAACATATTGTTGGTGCCTTATCTATATCCATACACAACTAGCTACTAGCTGACACTTTACCTGATCTCCAGCCCGACGGTCAAGTACGATGTTTGACCTACATGGCTTATGACATATAGTTTCCTGTTTTCTTCTTGACACATTAGTTGAGCATTATATAGATGTACTTTCCGTAGAGGGTTTTAGACATGGCAAATATAACTTGACCTGATTGGTGGGCTTGAAGTCGTCATATTTGTAAACACAGCACCGCTTCAAGCTAGCCCAGGCCAGCCTGGCTCGGCCAACCGTGAACCCAGCCCAGACCCCCACAGTGGACCGAGCTCAAACTCTTCCCAACCCGAGAGGGAAGCCCAACTCAGTGGCTGTGCAAATCAAACCCCCATCCTATTAATAACAGATATATGTTCGATAGATGGAGAAAAGAGATAGATAGAAACAGCAAAACCCTAACCAACCTTAAGTCTTTTCGTCCAGCAGTATGGGCCGTCGACGGAGCTGCAGGAAAAGTCGACCTCCGCCGACCGGTTCGTTCGCGTTGACAGCACGGCGTGTTCGAATCCGAAAGAGGGACTTCATCGCGTTCATCGACTCCGTAGGGTCGCGACGTCGACAACTCCGGTGGTGTCAGGCCAACATCGGACACCACGTTACGGAAGCCGTTCTCAAACAAAGGAACAGAGCACCCTCCTCGGTGTGGTGATCTTCGACCCAACGATTATCTCATCGACATAACTACCTATGTGAGTTCCCCTCTCGATACCATCCTTACTTCCCTGAATCTCCTTTCTCTGGCACATATTTAGTTTTGCAATGATGTTCCTTACTGCTACATGAAGGATAGGGTTATACTGTGGTGTTTCAAATTAAAGTAAAGGGTCGGTAGCCATAGCTTAGGTCTCTGTGAGTAGGTCTTGGGAAGAAGAAGATAATACAAAGAGAATATGGAGTATAGAATTTTGCTAGAAAGATGGGGTTGTTTAACCTTGGCCGAAGTAGCCCTCTTTGGAGATCGATTCTTGTCAACCCATTAGGAATTTTAGAAAACTAATTGAAGACATTTGAAGACAACATATAGGGCTTCCTAATCTATTTTGTATTTTCGAATTTTATTAATTATATGCGGAGAAAACAGTTTTCAAAATCGAGATTTTATCTGTTTAAAAACCCCGATATGACGTACGTCCCACCAAACCGGACGTCGTGGTCGCGAACCGAAAGCATCAAAAGGTGCGTAACGGCTTCGTGGTTGTGTGGGCTTTGACAGAATTTAAATTGGTTGCGTGTGCGCGACGAATTTGATCTGTATTCGTCAAAATTTATCGTATCGACCACTTTGCACAAACTTCAATTACTTTGTGCATGTTCATCAGATCGAGACAAAACTTGTGCCAATAGGACCGTATCATTTTTTCGGTCCTGTATGCTAAGTTTGGTCCGATTCTGAGACAGTTGATCAGATCGCCGTTTTGTGGGGCCCATGGTCCGACTCAACGGTGATTTTGTGCACGTCCCGCCGAAATCCAACTTTGGACATACGGTTGGGTTCGTATCAAAAAATCGAACCTGTTGACATATAGTTTGATGACTTTAGAGACCATTAACTCTGGCACACTTTTTGGTACAAAGCGGGTCCAACGACGGACATCGTTTTTGCCCAAAATTACCGTTTTGCCCCTGTATCCAGAATTAGATTTAAGGACAGGCACTCCTAGCTAATTTGACTATTCTGAGAATGTTGGCAATATCTGTTTTAGCTTTCGGAGACAGTTGTGAGGACTTGGACTTCATGGCTTGGCAGTTGACTGTATTTTTGTTGGATCTGCGTGCAACCTCCAGGCAAGTTACTTTGCCTTCCTCTACAGTTTACTTACATGCATATTTATATTATTATACAGTTTACTAGTTGATTATTTATATATGATTTGTATATCATGCCTGCTAGTATATATATAGCCTTGTTTATATTTAGCTTTGTAGTTCATATTGGATATACGTATATATAGTTCTTGTTCATAGTTAACTTTGTAGTTCATATTGGATTAGTTTCTCGTGTATCGTGATTGGGTCGTGTCATGTCATCACTTGTACTTGGACTGAGTCGTATCGTGTCATAGAATGAATAAGTCATAACAGAATTATTGTACCTTGAAATTCTTGAAGCTAACCTACGAGTCCACATCAGGGACGAGGGTTAGTAGTTAAGCTAACCTGCGAGTCCACACCAGGGGCGAGAGTTAGTAGTTAAGCTAACCTGCGATTCCACATTAGGGGCGAGGGTTAGTAG
>JANAVB010002737.1:0-33805 GCA_029216955.1 Iris pallida
TCATGCAGTAGACCTTGTAGACTGTGCTTATTTTCATGCAATAGACCTTGTAGATAGTGCTTATTTTCTGCAAGTAGACATCGTAGACGGTGCTTATTTCTGCAAGTAACATCGTAGACAGTGCTTATTTTTTGCAAGTCGACATCGTAGACAGTGCTTATTTTTCATGCAAGTAGATATCGTAGACCGTGCGGTGTAGCGCCCCAGACCGATCACATATCACGGTACTTCTAACAGTTGGGGAAGGTATTTTTGTCTATTTATTGCTATTGGTTTTCCGTATTTCCTGTTTATTTTCAAAACATGTAATTAATGTCTAACCTCTGTTGTATAGTCATTTTCTTTATTTGAAATTGCATTCAGTGAATGTGCTCGTTCCATTCCTGACTGAAACCAATATTTTCAGGTTAGCGTGGATTCACTTAGCGTGGGGAGTTTCGGGTGTAAACGCAGACAAAAGCCTAGAGACTAGCTAGATAGTTGAGTGTAGTCATTCATTTATTTGTACAAGTTTATTTTTTACAAATGTAAAACTTGTGATCATGTAAGTTAAATTAATTTGTGATGAGCATTATTTATGATTGTGATCTTCATGGGCGTGACAGCGTTCTACCGCCGACACTGCGCGTAGGCTGGCTTGGACACGTCTCGTATCCGTTTAAAAAAAGTGTGCGGGTCGTGACAAGTTTTATGGTGGCCCATGCAGGTCTGTTTTCGCAAATCATGCGAACTCGTGATGGTACTTAAGTTGTACTATTGCGAGCCTGCGACAAAGAAATGCTCATCACGAATTAGGATTATTTAATTTAAGTGAATGACTAGGGCTAGGAGTCCCCTATACAAATTTATCGATGGGTAGTCTAGGTCATAGAATTTAGATGAGGAGTTATTAATTTTGATAGTTTGTTAGATCCTCATAGGTACACTATTACCTCTTGATATGACGATACAATCCAATGTGGATAGATTATTCACTTGGTGAGACATGGCTTCCTAGAATAATGATCTAACCTTGATAAAGTTGCTCAATTCCTTCTCTTGCCTTTTAAGATATCATCCCCATATCCTAGTTAATTGTCTATTTAATTCCTAGTTGCCCTAAGAATCATTATTTTATAAAATTTCTGATTTTGTTATCCATATACGGACCTCGAGTTAGTTCGATTCAATGTTTTTCCATGGTTTGAATACACATGAAATAGATACTAGAATATTGTATATCTTTTGTCTTCAGTTATTTCCTCCCGCTCAATCTTTTATTTTAAGGTTTGATAGGGCAATACTTACACTTTATTTCATAGTCAACATGTTTGAATCTCTAGAAGCTCATGAATTATTACGGATATAGTTAAAGGAATGTTAGTTAACTCATAATGGCAGGACACACGCACTGTCGATTTAATTGAATTTTGGAGACTATGGATACACTGCAGCCAGCAGCGCACTGGCGAGACACAAACCCCTAGAGGTGGAATTAGTTTAAGAAATATAGGTGATGGGACATTGCCAAAACTATGGCTATAGTCCTCTCTTGATCATACATACCCTTGAGCCAATATTAGATAGAGTGAAATGTTCGATTTTGTATCATGTTGAGTTACGAAACCAAGGGTTTACTACAGCCAGAGTATACAGGCGAGGCGTAATCCGCGTGAAATGACTTCAAACATGATTACAAGTTTGGGATCCATAGAGGATAGGACAATGCCATGCATGTCCCTAAGATCCAAAGCCGATATTAGTGGAAGTTTTGTAAGTTGGGTAGCATGTCTCCCGACCTGCATTCTGTAGTCCTTGTGACTTATTGACGAGGAAATTGATTAACACTAATAGGTTTACCTAGAATACAGAAGTTTAGGTCATAACCCATTAGTCGACCAAGTCCTTGTGGATAAGAAGATAGTAGGAAGACTGTATAAGCAAGAACATCGGGTAAGGTCTTGATTCTCCAAAATTCGAACTACCTGGGACTCCTTTCAAAATCTCGCATATTTATTTTGACTCTCTTGACCAATGCGCTATTCCAGCCTAGTTTTTTGCAAGCTTACTCTTTTATCGAGCTTGATTTGAGACATGTTTATTGGGACGTCCGCTAACATATTGTCAAATCAGAATCATGTTATTACGGTCTGATCAACCGTAGTGCACTCGGTTCGCTCTCTCTTTGATTATCCCCGGGATTGAGATATCGAGGTATCTAGAATCTCATCCGCGACTGCATTGACAATTACTCTTGAATTATACGTTCGTCTTTGAATCACGAAATTGTATTCATTAACATCTCCCTTGAACTCTTTATTATTTTGTCTTTCACCGATTTGGAAAGACGAAAGCTCGTGATGGTAGAGAGATACGAGTACCCCATGGCTATGATAGTGGTATACACAAGTGTAGCTACCATCGGCTAGTCATATGATTGAGTTACTCGTTCTCCTCTCGACCCTCACTACTAGTGAGACCTTCTAGGTATATGAACTTGAGAATTATTAGGTTTTACCCTTAGTCAAAATGCCAACCTAAGAGACTATCTATTTCGCGAGAAACCAAGTGGTGTGAGCCTCTAATTTTTTTTGCTTGAAGTTTGCTTTAACTAGCAACCCTTAAGCCCATACCCCTAGAACTCTTGTGACAATAGTCTGGCAGCTTAACACAAGTAGAGATTCACGACTCAGTTGTTAGAATTCTTTTCATATGATGTGCCTTAGAATTGGTTACCCCGTCGATGACTCTTGAATACTGTGGAGGAGTAGGTCATTCTAATTTATCGACCATGTGTCTTAGTACACACTCGTTTCCATTTATTGGGAAACATTTTGACTTGACCTATATCTAAGTATTCCGTTACGCCGTGCCTTATTCTTTATTAACAAGATCGAGGTACAATACCCGGACCTTGGAATTCTCCTAACCTCATTATTCCAAACCTATGTCTTATTTCTAAGTAGGTAGACTGTAAGCTTTCTAAAATTGTGGGATATGAGAGGATTACCGATTGATTAGATAATTTCCATTAGATGATAATTAGTGCCATATGGACTCCCACTTTCCATTTAGATCATTTTGGTCCCCTGGCCGTGTCATTAATATTCAAGCACGAGGCCAGCTTTACCTTCCATCAAATTTTATATGCAAGATCTAGACGAGTCTACCTTCACCTAGGTATAATCATGTCCCACTCAAACACGTCCCCTTCTACTCTATTGTATGGTACGACTTTCAGCTCAAAAGGACTAGCTATAGCCTTCACCATAATACCCGTATACTTTCCGACTACAATTAGAGACACAATTTCGACTCGAATCTTTCGACCCAATATATGTTGTGATCGACTCGAAGCCCATACACATGTCACTAGTGTGCCACTCAATGTGCCTTTCGTGCTACTTAAACACAGAAGTCATCGAAGACGCATTTGGGCTTTAGGAACCTAGTGAACCAATCCGACTGCCCATCTAGCTCAATTACTTGGGTGAAAACTATTCTAGGATTATCCTAACCTAGCAGTAATAGTTTACCATTGGGAACAAGACCAGTCAATAGAGACTGAAATCCGAGGTTCATCTAACCAACGATTGACGTCCAATCAGGAACCCATTAAGACCCCGTAAAACCCATCCCTGCATACCACCATACTTGGACTATAAAATCGAACTATTGACATAGGTCCCTATACCTATTATGTAGTCTCCCCTTCTTAGAATGTGAAGTCGTTCGTAACCCTTATTCCATCTACCTGGAAGTTGCGATACGATCTTGCATTGCATTTATAACCCTTGCTCGTGTGTTTAAATAACCACGGGAAAGATCACGATCTTGACTTCTCAAATTTCGTTCTATTATTGAACCTTATTTAGAATTTCGAGAATGGAACTTCTGTATTGCATGGATTGCAAGCCACTCTAAGAGGCGCAGAGTCCTTCGATTTAGCGAGTGACTAGACTAGAGTAGCCACTTTAGCAAATAAGTCAATGGTTCGTAAACCTTCTTTCTATCCGCATCATTGGATACTATCTACCGCCCTGGAATTTCATACTTGTTCCTGATTATTCTTCCTTATCTTCCTGTTCTTCCTATTTCGGAACGATGAAAGGTCATGTTTATTAGAATTTACCAATATCTATTAGCTACTTGTGTAAATTATTGCTTGTTAGATTTCGGGTTGTTCGATAAATAGGAGAGGATTATAGTGGCCATAAGCAGTATATATATCTATTGGTAGCAATTTTAGCAATTAGTTGGAAGATTGTAAAGTTTTAGTGACATGAGATTTGAGGGAGTAGTGTGACCAAAGGTGGGTAGAAGTCCTCGGAGTTTCGTAATTACAAAATGGCTAGGAGGAAGATATAAACTATTTTTAAGGAATTAAAATTCGAGGAGATTAAGGTAATGGTAGTTCCTTTGAAATATAAGGAATAATTATGAATTAGAATTTCGAGGACGAAATTATTTTTAAGGTGGGTAGATTTGTAGCTGCCCTTCCCAGAAAATTTAGAATATTTTATTATTATTATTTATTTTATTGGAATGGTGATTTTAGATTTTATAAATAACTATTTAGCTAATTATTAAGGTAGATGATTTTAGCCATGATGGATTTTGGAGTACAAGACAACTAGGAATCATGGCACGGGTAGTGCAGTCAGTGTGTTTGGACTAGTGTTTAGCTATGGTAGAGGACTGTCAAGCCATCGGTGTGACCTAACTAGGAAAACCAGGTCAAGTTATAGCATGACCATTAGAAATAGTTTAATTAATTATTTTTAGATTTATTGACCTTGCAGAAACCGGTTATACCATTTTAGCCCGAACCGAACCCAAGTCCTTGTAGTGAGGCAGTGCATCCAAAGATGTACATGTTGAAGTATTCTTGAGATGTATACCTCGTACCTCACTTTAAGTGGTATAAATAAATGGTCCATAAAAGAATGTATTTATGAATAATATTAATATTATTAATAGGGGTATTGTATCTTAGAGTAATTACAAGACCCTTCTGTGGATAATTTGTATGGGAACATAGCAGTCTCACCCATGAATTTACTATGTCTACTATTGGTTATTTTAGTATTAATATTATTGTTGTTGTTATCAAATAAAACAAATTATTATTAGTTAATATATATATATATATACATATTATTTTAGAAATATTTAGCAGTGATTTATTATTATTAGTTTTATTAGAATTTGGTGGTGTGTAAATATAGGAACATATGTTGGATTTTGGAATTTATATATATATATATTATATATATATATATATATATATATATATATATATATTATATATATATATAACAGTTAAAAAAATAAAATATATATTATAAAACAGTTAATTCGTTTGTATAAATTTTAGTGTACAAAACAAGAATTATATATTGTAAATATTGATCTTTCTTAGAATATTTCATTGTTGGTATTCGAATTTATGGCATGGATGTATATATCTAATTATATTTGCATTAATGGAATAATATATATGTCATTATATAAGTATATATGCATTTGTGTATAATATAAATATACATATAGGTATACCTATATATCTATTTGAGGAATAAAACCAGCCAGGCCAAGCCTCACCAGCCGACCCAACCGAGCCCCATATGCCAAAAACCCCCCTGTTCAGCAGAACATTCATTCCCCAACCCGAACCCAGTTCTTCCCTTATATATAGGAACAGAGCGATTGAGAGAGAGGTACGAAGAACGCACGCAAACCCTAATCTCAGCGCGTGCCACCACTACTCGAGGCTGGACGATCCTCTCCCTGCGCGCGCCACCGCCGTGCGCCACCGCCGTGCGCTGCCGGCCAGGCGCGGATTCCCAACCACGTGCGCAAACGCGCGAACAGAACAGCAGCAGCAGCAGCATTGGTAGCGTTTCGCAGGACGACCACGACCTCCATGTTCCACCATCCCGTAAACCATCTTCGTAGGTATGAACCCAAGCTAACCTGGTTTAATTCCCTTCAATTAGATTTAGTCGAGTCACGATATATACGTCGTAAATCGAGCCAACAATTGGCGAAATTTCTGGTCGAGTATGAACAGTTTTAACAGTTAAGACTCCATGTTTGAAGTCGGATTTCTGTCTAACCGACGATCGACTTGAAAACCTAATTGAACAATCTCATAGACAACCTATACGACTCCGATTCCCTTTTTATAGAATCGGATTTCGTCGACTGTGCGTCGAGAAATCGGATTCCAAACTTGGCGAAAAACCTGTTTTAAAATTGTAGAAAATTAGAAAAACTCTTCGACACGTGCGTCCCGCCAATCCGGGCGACGTGGTCGCGAACCGAAGGCATCGAAAGCTGCGTATCGGCATCGTGGTCGTGTGGGCTTTGACGGAATTCAAATTGGTCGCGTGTGCACGACGAATTTGATACGTATCCGTCAAAATTCTCCGTATCGGCCTCTGTGCAAACTTCTCAATTACTTTGTTCACGCTCATCAGATCGAGATGAAACTTACGCCATCAGGACCGTATCGTTTTTCTGGTCCTGTATGCCAAGTTTGATTCGATTCCGAGACAGTTGATTGGATCGCCGTTTTGCGGGCCCTACGGTCCGACTCGACGGATGATTTTGTGCACGGCCCGCCGAAATCTAACTCTGAACATACGGTTGGATTCGTATCGGAAAACTGGATCCGTAGACATATAGTATGGCGACTTTAGAGACCGTTGACTCTGGCACGCTTTTCGGTGCAAAGCGGGTCCAACGGCGGACACCGTTTTGACCTGAAATTATCGTTTTGCCTCTGTGTCCAGAATTGGACTTAAGGACAGGCGATCCTTGCTATTTTGATTATTCTAAGAATATTGGTAATATTTATTTCAGCTTTCGGGGACTGTTGTACGAGTTTTGACTATTGTGGCATTCTGAGTGGTTCAAATTCGGTTACACCAGCACAGGACCACAGGCGAGTACAGTTTATTGTCTGCATTTCGATATTGATCTTTACTATATTTCATTGATTAGTCATTGGTTATGTGATTTTTATACTCTATTATAAATTATTGAGTCGGGAATGAGAAGTACCAAGGATGTGATCCGACCGTAGACCGTGTTTATTTTCATGCAGTAGACCTTGTAGACAGTCTTATTTTCATGCAGTAGACCTTGTAGACAGTGCTTATTTTCTGCAAGTAGTAGCGTAGACAGTGCTTATTTTTTACAAGTAGACATCGTAGACAGTGCTTATTTTTCTGCAAGTAGACATCGTAGATAGTGCTTATTTTTCATGCAAGTGGACATCGTAGACCGTGCGGTGTAGCGCCCCAGACCGCTCACATATCAACGGTACTTCTAACAGTTGGGGAAGGTATTTTGTGTCTATTTATTTGTTATTGGTTTTCCGTATTTCCTGTTTATTTTCAAAAACATGTAATTAATGTCTAACCTCTGTTGTATAGTCATTTTCTTTATTTGAAATTGCATTCAGTGAATTGTGTTCGTTCCATTCCTGACTGAAAACCAATATTTTTCAGGTTAGCCGTGGATTCACTTAGCGTGGAGAGTTTGGGTGTAAACGCAGACAAAAGCCTAGAGACTAGCTAGATAGTTGAGTTGTAGTCATTCATTTATTTGTACAAGTTTATATTTTTCCACAAATGTAAAACTTGTGATCATTGTAAGTTAAATTAATTTTGTGAATGAGCATTATTTATGATTGTGATCTTCATGGGCGTGACAGCGTTCTACCGCCGACATTGCGGCGTAGGCTGGCTTAGACACGTCTCGTATCCGTTAAAAAAAAAAAAGGGGCGGGTCGTGACAGTCAACCACGGCCTGATACAAGAGACAGTAGGACGACTGTATAAGCAGGAACACCGGACAAGACTTAGATCCTTATGAAACTTGAACTATTTATAACTGTTTTCATCATTAATCTCTCATACTTATACTTTGTACTACCATGATTGATGTCGCTATTTATAGCCTAGTTTTGCAAGCTTATTCTTGATCGACCTTGTTCAGGACATATGTATACTTGGGACGCCCACTATATTGTCTAATCAGAATCATGTATTATGGTCTGATCCACCTTGGTGCACTTGGTTCGCTCTTCATATGATTATACCATGTGGATTGAGATATAGATGTGTTTAAGATCTCATCCGCACTACCCTGACAACTCTCTCTGAATTACTTAATCGCCCTTGGAAACCCGTATTCGCATTGATTCCCTCTCCCTTGAACTCCTTATTATTTTTTTTGTCATTACTTGCTGCGGAAAACAAATGCTCGTGTTTGAGGGAAGATAGATATATAATGTTTTCTTGGTTCACCATACCACCTATGGCCATGAAAAGCTATATATACACAAGTGTAGCAACCATCGGCCAAGCCTATGACTACAACCTTGTCTTGTGTTACTTGTCCTCCCCTCGACCCCGAAACTAATATCGTGACCTTCTAGTAGTTTGAATTTAAGAATGATTAGGATCTTATCCTTGGTCAAAACCCCAACCTAGGAGACTATCTATTCTCAAGAAACCAATTATTGTGAGTCTCTAATTATATATTTTTATTTTGCTTTAACTAGCAACCCTTATGCCTTAACCCAACCCATACTCGACCAAGCCCACAGTTTAGACATAGAGAAATAGACAGAAACAAGGACAAGCATTTACCATGACTATGATAGATATCCATCCCAAGATTAGGGACCCAGCATAAGTTATTCCAGGTATAAAATTTATTAAAGACGTGACTTAGCATTAGAACAACATCTTCACCAACTTAGCCAATATCGGCAGCATAACACTCCATCATGTTTATTGACTAGTTATCAACAGCTATACATGGTGTCACCCCCAGTTTTCGAATTAGGGGTATTTTTGTCATTTTTTAAGTTTTATAATTTTAGGAATTTTTATTTATTTTATGTGATTTTTTGGGATTTATTTGGTTTGGTTTGGATTTTATCCAATTCGGAATCAAATTGGAGACCCGGGTAGCCTGGACCCTAGTGGGACCCACATACTAGCTGGACTTGGCCCACATACCATCATAATTAGGCTAGAAACCATAAACCCAATTTTCCATGGCTTAATTTGTCATTTTAGAGCTTAATTGGTTAATTAGAAACAAACCAAACCTAAACCAAGTCTAATGGGTGGAGGGTTATTGGATCCTACCCAAACCCAATAACCCTCCCACCATGGCCGGCCATGAGTAGAGCCCCTCCCCCCCTCTTTCTTCTCCATTAAGAAATCTCTCTCTCTCTCTCTATTTCAAAAATCTTTTTTTCTTTCCAAGCTCTCTCTCTCTCTCTCCAAGAACCTTTAGGTATGCTTTTAATCCCTAATAAATTCCTCTTTACCATTTAATGTCTGCACAATAATTGGAGAGGATGAGATTCTCTACACTTTGTCCACAAATTTTGTAGGATTCCCTAGAATCTAGGTTAAGGAATTATTTGGGGTTTTAATATATATAGTGGTATATATATACGTATGTATATATACATATGTGTATATATTTTATATAAGAAATTGTATTCATGTGTATGTAGAGATGGTGGTTGTGTGTGAGAGTGGTAGGGAGTGTGTGGTGTTTGAGTGAGTGTGTGGTTGTGTGTGTGTATATTATATTTACATATAGATATGTGTATATATATATATATATATAATATATATATATATTATATATATATATATATATATAATATATAGAAATGTGTGTGTATATATATATAGATAAATGTGTAAGTGTATGTATATTTACATATAGGTTGTGTGTGTGTTTTTACATATAAGGTGAGATAGATAGAGGGATATAAGAGATATATATATTATATATATATATATATATATATATATATATATATATATATAGAGAGAGAGAGAGAGAGAGAGAGAGAGTAGGAGAAGTAGAAGAGGGAGTTAGAGGAGAAGAATAAGAAGGGAGAACAGCAGCTGCAGTAGCAGCCAGCAGCAGCCGCAGCATAGCAGCAGCAGCAGCAGCAAGGCAAAGCAGCAGCAGCAGCCATGGTAATCCCCCCCTTCCATAGATATATTATATTATATATATATATATATATATATATATATATATATATATATATATATATATATAGATGTATATATATAATATATGTATATGTATATATATATATATATAGATGTATATAGATGTATATATATATATAGGTAGATACATATATATATATATAGATATGTGAAGAAGGATTAGAAGAAGAAGTGGTTAGATAGTTTGATAGTTAGAAAGAAGAATAGAGTAAGAAGAATAAGGGATTAGGAAGTTAGAGAAATTAGAGGAAGTTAGAAGTTAGGAAGAGAAGAGAGGAAAGAATAGGAAGAGGGAAAAGAATAAGAAGAGTGTTAGAAATTAGAAGAAGAATAGGAAGGAGAGTTAGAAGGAGAAAAATTAGAAGAATAGGAAGTAGAAGGAAAATGAGAAGTAGAAGTGGGAAATAGAAAAATAGGGAAAATCGAGTTAGAAGGAGAATTTGAGCTCCGAGTATCGGATCGCGACGAAACTTGGCGTGGACCTAGAATACGTGAATTAGATTTTGCGGGTAGGCTCCCGAGTGGAAATTGGGTTGTAGGGCGCCGGTATCGCGCCGTTCCATTGCGTATCTTGAAATATTCAAGATATCGGCAATGAGCCCTAAGATGGACTAGACGTCCACTTTACCTAGGTATTTTGGTAGGTAATATCTATAGGCTAGTACCTTACTACCCTAGGGAGCACGGGTCAAAATAACAAGCGTAGGTAGGCTAACTAGGTTTCCACCTAGGCTAGAATTTTACCTTAGAAAAGGTAAAATAGGAAATTGGCCTACGGCCAAGATTTGGGTTTCGAAGTCCAAGATGGACTTGGTTATGGGTAGTAGAGGTTGGTAATGAATAGAAATAGCCGTCTAGACCTAGTCTTGACCCCGATTGACCATAGTTGACTTTTTGAACTAAAAGTCAACTATGGGTCAACACTTTACCCAATTTAGTTCCAAATTCCATTAGACTTGTGTAGTTGACCAAAAGTCAACTATTAGTCGCCATTGACCTAGGATTGACCTAGGGTTGACCAGAGTTGACCGGAGTTGACCAGAGTTGACAAGTTGACCAAAAGTCAACTGTAAGTCAACCGTTGACTCAAATCGACCTAGATTAATTCCGTTTGACTTGCATTGACCCAGTATGACCTAGCTAGACCTAATATGACTTAGATTGACCTCGTATAGTCTAGTTTGGTGTGTCTTGACCTAGAATGACTTAAATAGGGTTTAAATTGATTTGACTTTAATTCCTAAACATAGTATTGATACGTCTTGTTCTCTATAGGTCCTCGAGACGCTGCATTTGCTCCAGTAGACATATCATACCATATTACAGACGAGTACATTCTCTGACACTTTTCCAATTTATAATGATTGTTATGATTCATGTAATTAGTGTAGATATGCTTGTTCTCGACACATTGATCACACGGATTGGTATTCATGGATCCCGACATGAGATGTTATTCCTCGTTATCTTGGTATATCTTGTGCAAGCCCCCTTATAGTTCTTGTGCAGTATATGGACACCGATTCTCGAGGAGACTTGCTCCCTTCTCGTAGAATCTCGTGTCGTAACGTGTCTTGCTTCGATCCACTCTACCAGTCGGGGACGGGGAGTACTAGTGTAGATGTGTGGTCATACCCGCCTTGTATATATTGTGAACCTTGTGAATGCCAATCCTACACCACACGTATGATTGGCTAGATCATAACCTTGTGCAGACCCAATCCGGCCACATGTTGTAGCTAGTACTCGCACACCTAGATTTATGATTTTGATTCTTGTACATGCCATGATCAGTTTACTTGCCTTGTTCTAGCTCTAGTTTTACAGCTTACCTTGCCATGATACTCACATGTACATTCCATAATTTTCTTGTATATACTCTCTATTTACAGTCTTATAGCTTTTGTCATATCTTGTGAACTGTTGTTAGTAGATTGTACTCGTTCCATCCTGACAGGATATGTTAAAAATATTACAGATGCTGACGAGGGGGATTATTGTACCTACTACGGTCCGGATGACGTAGTGGGCCTAGACCTGGAGACTTTGGTCCAGCAGGGCTTAGCTCCGCCTGGCGAGACCTTACCTATTGCTTAGTTAGAGTAGGTCTTTTATACTGGACTTTGTCTCCAGCTACTTTTGAGACTGTTATTACTATGGATTGTATTAGAGACTTGGACTTGTACATATTCTTGTGTTGGACTTGACAGGTTATTATTTTATTATCGTCCTGTTGTCTTTATCTTTAAGTCTTTACTTTGTTATCTTAGAGTTGTGATTGAGTACTCATATATATTCATTGCTTGTCCTCCGTTCGGAGTTGACCATATTCTCGACAGGTTTTTGATATATATAAACTGTTTAGAGTAGAAAAACCTACAGCGTTCTACGCCGTTTTTACGGTGAGGGCTGGGCGTTGTCACGTGCACGTGCCCTTATAGTGGGTGCGGGTCGTGACACATGTGCACTACGTTTCACACCCTTAGAAACCTCAGGACTATAGTCTGACAGGCTTAACACAAATAGAAATTATGACACAGTCGTTAGAGGTCATTAATATGACGTGCCGTGGAGTTCGTTACCCCCATCAATAACTCTCGTATACTATAGATGAGTGGATCATTCTATTTTATCGACTCATCTGTTGTTGTACGCAATCATTTTCCATTTATTAGAATTCGTGGCACGGTCCTCGAATTTGATTCATATCACCATATCACGTTATCGATCACATCGTGCCTTATTATTATCAAAGGTCAAGGTACGATGTCGTGACTGAAATATTTCTAACCTCATTATTCCTAAACCATGCCCTTGTTTCTAGAGTGAATAGATTGTAAACCTTCCATATTTTGGGATTTACTAAGCTTACGATGGAATAAAGTAAATTGGTTCTTATTAGGATGATAAATTAGTGACTCATGAACTCCCACTTTCTAATTAGATCTTCTGGTGTCCCTTACCGTGACTTTGATATTTGGAGCGTAATACTAGTTGTTACCTTCCAACAAATTTCACGTGCGAGAATAGACAACTCCACCTTCATGTAGGCATATCATGTCCCACTTAAACGCGTCCCCGTGTACTCTATTTTTATGATATGACTTTCAAGTCAAAAAGGACTAGCGATAACCCTTACCATAACACCGATGTACTTCCCGACTGCAATTAGAGATCCAACCTTGACTCAAATCTTTTGGCCCAATATATGGCTATGATCTACTCGAAGCCCTATACGCATATGCCACTAGTGTGCCACTCAATAGAGGTCCCTTGTGCTTCTTAAACCCAAAAGTCATAAAAGGCATATTTTTGGGCTTAAGGAACCTAGTTAACCGACCCGACTGGCAAATAGTCCAACCACTTGAGTTGGAACCTATTCTACATTACCCTAACCAAATAGGGATGGTTTAAATCGATTCTACGAGATTTTGTCCAGCCACATAGATTAAAATCTAAGGGTCATGCAATCAAAAATTTAAGTCCAATTAGGGAACCCATTGAGACTCAGTTAGACCCAACCTCGCCTATCACCATACTGGACTATAAAACCAAACTTTATGAAATAGTACCTACACCTATTATGTAGTCCCCATCTCTTGGTCCTCTAATTCCCCTTACATAAATCCCGTAACCACATCTCCTCGTAGCCTATGATATGTTATGGCTGGAATCCTGCTGTACCAACTTGTTAGTGGTTATGTTTGACCAAGATCCTTCCTATTGCCTTGAGGAAACATGGTCAGTATATGAGCAATGTTAAAGAAGTAATACCTAGGCTTCCTTTTGAGTTTGTGACTACGATCAGAATACCTCGTACCGTTACACATCTTAAAATATAATTTCTTGGAAATCATATTATTGTGCTTTCTATGATTGACCAATTTCTATGAGTGGGGTAGAACTTTGAACTTATTGTACTCTAACTGTTAGAATGTGATGTTATTCTTAACTGCCCCCCCCCCCCCCCATCTGGTTGAAAGTTGCGTCACGCTCTTCGTATTGAATTTTATACCACTTTGCGCATGCGTTCAGATAACTATGGTAAAAGATTGCCACCTTAATTATTCAAGCCCATTATATCATAGAATCATTTTTCTTGTTTAAATCAAGAATGAAATTTTTGAGATATAAAGATTCCAAACCTCTCTAAGAATGTAGTGTTCTTTAATTAGCAAATGATTGGGATAGATGGGTTCCAATTGAACAAATAAAATAATAGTTCATAACGTCCACGCCTATCCGTATTAATTGATACCCTCTGCCACGACTTTGATATTAGGAGAACAACAGTAACATTTTCCTTCCAACAGACTTCACACCCACGAACTAGACCAGTCAAGCTACACACATGACATGCATGTCCCACACAAACACACCTACCGGTACTCCATTCCAATTATACCACATATTGGACATTTTCCCCTTAGAATAAACTATAGATGCCCATTTGTTCAAATTGATTTGACCATATAATATTGACCCATTCTCTAGAACAAACTAAATATCCACGATCTATGCAAGACACATCACACCTATGGCATACGCATTCCACTCAAACAAGCACATGCCTCCTACACGATACCAAACACCAACCCGTATACCCTAGCTATTAGATTTAAAGATTCCAACATTTACCTAATCATATTCCATTAGCAAGTAGACTGTCATCTCATCTCTTAACCCATAAATTCTTCTTCCCCTGAAACCTTCAGCCTCATCTCTTAGTTACCCCTGTTAGGCGAAGATTGATTTTTTTTTTGAACCAACACGTTCCAGTTATAGTTGAACAAGAGGTCCCCACCAGTTCGTTGGAAGTATGAACCACGGGGAGGAAATGTTGGATTGCAATAATCCTCCTATAAAAGTTATTGACCAAGAAGACAATCACCATGTCTAAGCTCACCTAGAATTCGAGACCGCAGTCAGAATTGTCCAATATTCTTGTGCCTTTCCTTATAAATTGTCCTCTCTGAAAGGTTTGATAACAACGAATCTCACGGTTGGCCAATTTCTGTAAGTTGGATAGAGGATTGAATAAAGTATACCCATCTCATAGAACGTGACACCAATTCGGCTTCCTTCCATAACTGCCTCATCCATCTTCTTAGGAACCGGGACACAATTTGACGTGCCTACCCTTCCCTCGTAATTTAATATTGTTATTCCTCGATATTAACATTATTTTTAATTTTGAGGACGAAATTTCTATAAGTTGGGTAGGATGTAAACTCCCAAAAAAATTTACTAAATTTTTACTATTTTTAGTTAGATTGATATGGTAATTATGGAAAATATATATATATATATATATATATATATATATATATATATATATATATATATATATATATATATATATATATATATAGATTTGATGAGTTTATATTATGAAGTTTCATTTTTGTAGCCTATGGGAAATATGTATTAAATATTTTGTAAATGCAACACATGGTGAAACTACATTCTATACGTGGTAAATATTACTTTGATTTATTTAAAAAATTTATTACCATATTATTAAAAAAAAGACTATCAAATATAGGTAATATACAATTTTGTATTAGTACATATATTTGATTATCTTTTATAAATAAATATATGTGCATATATTAGAAAATTTTGCAAAAATATATAATTAAGATTTTATGAATATATTTAAATTTATTTTGGGTATTTATAGAAATTAAAAAGAAAGATTGATATAGATAAGAGAAAAATAAGAAAAAGAAAACAAAATGAAAAGGAAAAAAAATGGTGAACAGTGCGAGCCCATAGAAAGCCCGATCAAAGTGCCTTCCCTCCCCCCCTCGTATATGTAACTCGAGAGAGAGAGAGAGAAACAAAGATATATAAGAGAGTAAAACCCAAACCCTAACTCTAGCGAAGACCCCGACCCCTACGGCGGCCGGCGCGCCACCGCAGCACTGCAGCGAAGCTGTCAACGCCGGCCAAAACCCGTCGTGCGGGTGTCACGCCCCAGAACCAGAATACTGGAGAGCGGGGGCAGACATAGCCAGCTGCGTATATGAAATGGATTTCATCTCGCTATACGGTCACGGCTGTCTAGATACATGAGGGTTTAATACAAGCCAACAGTCTCCTAAGGTCATGAACAAGTCTAGTATCTCAATCACAAGCAAACAAGTAAATGTTACAAGAAGTATGATCATTAAATATACAATAATAAGGCGTCCCAAATATTATATATTCAGCTGATCATGAAGCTAGTCGTTACAAAATGTTAGGACTAGCAAGAGTTTAGTCATACATGATCAACCCTAGGATTGGTTAATCATGTTACAGCCCGTATGCAGATAGTAAGTAAAGTGCAATCGAGCTAAATAGGTGCTCGTCGGCTAAACGCCTCAAAAGAATATTTTTACAATAAAGTGGGAGAGCCAAAAAAATAATCCACTCGTTGCCAGGGTTCCGTCTAGTGGCCACCATCTGGCTGGAAGGTCGGTAGATCCTCTGGAGCTGCTCCGAAATCTGGCCACACAAAACCAGCTAGGTCAGACCCCAGAAAGAGCAAGTGCCACAAAGGAGGCTTCACTTAGGAACTAAAATCAGCAATCAGTACAAGAGTATAAATAAGGTAAAAACTGGAAATAAAGAAAATACCTCAGGATGATATACGACGAGATAACCATAGAACTATTCAGATAACCAGGTTACAACCCGTAAACCAAACAAGGACCGGGGTTGTAACCCTTCGTCTGAACAGAACTTGGATTCTCACCATTTGTCGATAAAATAAATACAGGCATTCCGGTCACGCAGTAACATGGAACAAGATCAGGGCAAGACTAGACAGGTTAGACTCCATCCAATCATTTCACGGCCAAGCAAGAATTACGGCTTGATACTTTAACTAACTAGGGTTGTCACAAGCCTAATTACTAACAAGATGCAGTGAGATTATTCCACAGCCACAAGCCCTGCAGACCATCCAGGTTACCCGGGTTGAAAGATTAGGGTTGAATTCAGGTGGGTACATCGTCCAGGAAACGCATGTACCCTTAGGTAGATTGAAGGGTACAACACATGACAGTGTGCTGGAAATGTGCCCTACTCGACGGCAGGCTACAGATCCCAAGGCGTGCCCAGGTAACGAGATTGTCTGTAGCTGGGAGATCTCTTTATGACTAATGTATTAATCTAGTTATTTAGCCTTAGTCCATTTCAGTAGGTACTCCTGACCGTGGTACTCAGGAGTCCCCTCCTAGACATGATGTAAGACAGGACTGGATTATTTGTACAAGCACAATCGTCCACGGTGTCCAGATTAATTATACAGGTCAAGTCATGTCAGGTAGCCGTCGCAACAGCTTATCAAGAAAATTATGTCAAGTTTAACATGTCCAGTTTACTGGTCAGGAGTGCGCCGCGACGGGCCACTATCAGGTCATGTCAGGTTAGTCATGCCACGAGTGCACCACTACGGGTCATTGTCATGTCAGGCCCAATTATCATGCCCAAACATATCAAGTAAATTCTTGATTACCAAGTTCATGAATGATCTCATGTGGCTGGAAGAGAACAGCCCATGTGGCTGAATAGGGTCAGGCGCATGCAGCTAAAAGGGAAGGGCTTATGCGGTCAAAGGGGTATCAGTCATATGCGGCTCGGAGATCCACTCAGTCTTGCGGCTGAGAAAGGCAAGACATATGCGGTCAGGAGGATAGGGATCTCATGCGGCTGGCGGGGGATGGGTCTATGCGGCTGGCTGACCAATCAAGTACATGCGGCCGGGGAGGAGCAACCCACGCGGCTGCGGGGAGCAAGGACTATGCGGTCAAGGGAAGCAAACCCATGCGGCTGGAAGACTGCGGTCTATGCGGCTCGCGAGCGTTGAGTTCATGCGGCTCAGGGTTGCTGGAAATCCATGCGGCCAGGAAGGACTGGGGCCTCAGTCATGCGGCTGAGAAGGAATACTTGCCGCATGAACTTGTCATGCGGTCAAGTCAAGGCAATAGCGCATGCGGTTGGAACTGACTTGCCGCATGAATGTTCATGCTGTCAAGTGCTACCATGCGGCTCGGGACTGTGCTTCTTCTCCAAATTTCCGAGAAGAAGTACACCATAAGCCATGGCTTCCAAGCTGCATAACTCTATCATCTGGAGCCCAAATCCGAACTTCTATAGGTCAAAATGGGGTAGAACGAAATTCTCTACAACATGGAACCATCAAAACTCGGAAATAATAAGATTAAGTAGATCAAAACCCAAGAAATCCAAAATAAATATAGATCTACAAGAATCTAGCCATGGAAAGTGAAAATGCCAAGTTCTAAAGTAAGTTAGAATGCTGTAAGGAAGAGAACAATAAAATTGGAGTTCCTCCATGAAGCAAGTTGCACTTGCCTAGACCTCTCTCTCCCTCTCTCTGGTAGGTGAAGAATTAATGGAGGAAAGAAGGAGAGTAATGAAGAGAGAGAAGGAAGTAGGGTTAATAAATGGTAGTGGTGATGGTAGGTAGGGGGTTCACCCCTTGGTTCTTGATGAACCAAGGCAATCAAGCCTAGCCGAACCAAACCAACCCCAAGGAGACCAAGCTAAACCAAACCAAGGAGATATGCAAATACAAGATAAAATACGTATACGTATTCCAAATACGTAATACGGACACAGACATTACAACTCTACCCACCTTAAAAGAATTCCGTCCTCGGAATTTAATTAAGAGGCTAGAGAGACAAGAACAAGCTACACTAATCACAGGCAAGCTATACTAGACAATCAATCAAGCAATCAATCATGCAAGCAAGGAATCGAAGGCATGAGGCATAAGAAGGACATTATACCTCACGAGTCAAACAAGTTGGGATATCACGATCGGATATCATCCTCACGCTCCCACGTTGACTCACCCAAAGAGTGATAACCCCAAGCAACTCGGACTAACTTGATAGTCTTATTCTTGAGGATCTTCTCTCTTCGGTCCAATATAGACACAGGCCGCTACTCATACGAAAGGTTGGTACCAACAACCAATTCTGAATGATCCAGGATGTGGCTCGGGTCTGGGATATACCGTCGTAATTGGGATACATGGAACATGTCATGCACCTCGCTTAGCGACGGCGGAAGAGCGAGACGATAGGATACATCTCCTACTCGCTCCAGAATGTCGAACGGTCCTATATACCTAGGACTAAGCTTTTCCCAGACGCCGAAACGAATGACGCCACGGTTAGGCAAAATCCTCAGGAATACATAATCGCCGGCCGAAAACTCGAGAGGGCGCCGATGAAAATCGGCCCAATGACGCTGGCGATCTTGGGCAATTCGAAGATGATCTCTGACCCTTCTGACCACTTCAACTGTCTGGGCAATTATTTCTGGACCGAGTATCTGTCTCTCTCCAACATCATTCCAGGCTAATGGGGATCTGCACTTCCTGCCATACAGTGCCTCGAACGGTGCCATCTGGATACTGGCTTGGAAACTGTTATTGTACGAGAATTCTACCAGGTGCAAGTGATCTTCCCATGAACCACCGAAGTCAAGTGTACAGGACCGCAACATGTCTTCAAGAGTCTGGATCGTGCGCTCCGACTGGCCATCTGTCTGCGGGTGATAGGCTGAACTAAACTGGAGATGAGTCCCCAAACTCTCTTGCAAGCTACGCCAAAAGTGTGACGTAAATCTTGAATCCCGGTCTGAGGTGATACTGACTGGCACTCTGTGCAACCTGACGATCTGCCTAAGGTACATCTCCGCTAGCTGAGCCGTCGACTGGCCAACTCTGAATGGAAGAAAGTGAGCCACCTTCGTGAGCCGATCAACTATAACCCAAATAGCATCTCGACCAGCTGGGGATCTAGGCAATCCGGTCACAAAATTAATGGTCACATGCTCCCACTTCCACTCTGGAATGGGCAAGGGCTGAAGAAGTCCAGCCGGTCTCTGGTGTTCGGCCTTAACTTGTTGGCAAACCAAACACCGAGAGACAAACCGAGCTATCTCCCGCTTCATGCCATTCCACCAAAAGTGCTGACGGATATCACGGTACATCTTCGTACTGCCAGGATGGATGGAATACTGAGAACTATGCGCTTCCGACATGATCTACTGCCTGATATCTCCACTGGGTACACAAAGACGCTTACCATGTCGAAGTGTACCATCCTCATGAATGCATAACTCTGGTCTTCGTCCTGCCTCGCACTCTGCTCTGAGTCGCTGAAGCTTGGAATCTGTTGACTGCGCCATCCGGATCCTCTCGTCTATAGTAGACTGAACTTGCATACTGGCCATTAATACCACACTGGAAGGGAGGACAACTTCGATACCCATCTTCTGAAGTTCTGCTAACAACTCTGGTTGCGCCGTTAGGAAATAAACTCCGGCTCTCCTACTTAATGCATCTGCAACGACGTTGGCCTTCCCGGGATGATACAGCAGGTTGACATCATAATCCACAAGTAGCTCCAGCCATCTCCTCTGACGCATGTTAAGATCCTTCTGGGTGAAAACATACTTCAGGCACTTGTGGTCGGTAAAAATCTCTACCCTATCTCCATACAAATAATGCCTCCACAACTTAAGTGCAAACACTACTGCTGCCAGCTCCAAGTCATGGGTTGGGTAATTCTTCTCATGATCACAAAGTTGTCGTGACGCATAAGCTATTACCTTCCCATGCTGCATCAGAACACATCCTAAACCTCTGCCTGAAGCATCACAGTACACTGAGAACCCTCCGGTTCCATCTGGAAGCGCGAGAATGGGAGCCGTCATCAAGCCTCGCTTCAACTTCTCAAAAGAATCCTGGTACTCTGCTGTCCAAGCAAACTGCATCTCCTTGTGGGTCAATTGGGTCAGTGGTGCTGAAATCCGAGCAAAATCTGAAACAAACCGCCGGTAGTAGCCGACCAATCCAAAAAAACTGCGAACCTCTGCAACGGTGCTGGGCACTGGCCATGACTCAACAGCCACAATCTTCTGGGGATCTGCTTCTACTCCTTCTCTGGTGATGATGTGACCCAAGTACGAAATACGATCGAGCCAGAACTCGCATTTACTAAACTTGGTATACAACTGGTGTTCCCTGAGAATCTGAAGAACCACACGGAGATGCTGCTCATGCTCCGCTTCACTCCTGCTATAAACCAGGATGTCATCCAAAAACACAATCACGAACTGATCCAAGTAAGGTATGAAGATGCGATTCATGAGATCCATGAATACCGCCGACACATTGGTTGCTCCAAAGGGCATCACAAGGAACTCCCAATGCCCATACCTCGATCTAAAAGCTGTCTTCGGGATGTCCTGTTCTCTGACTCTGATCTGGTGATATCCTGAGCGCAAGTCGATCTTCGAGAATACTGATGCCCCTTTGAGCTGATCAAACAAGTCATCTATCCTCGGGAGAGGGTATCTGTTCCTGATTGTCACTGAGTTCAAGGTACGATAATCAAAACATAACCTGGACGTACCATCCTTCTTTTTTGTCACGACCCGCACCCTAGAGTTAGGGCACGAGAACGTAACGACGCCCAGCCTACGCCGCAGTGTCGGCGGTAGAACGCTGTCCTAGGTCACAACATCTAACAATATAAAGCTAAGCAGTTTATACTCCCCGAATGGGGGGTGACAGCAGATACAAATTCAATCTCATCTAAGGTAGAGCATGATAAGGATAGATAAAACATGAAATCCAAACTAAATACAGGAGATAGAAGTCTAAGTGTCTAAGATACATGAACCCAGAAGTACATCTCAAAACTCAAATAAAGATACAGTAATCCCCAAAGTAAATACAACTCCAGACAAAATGAAATAACTACCTAAACAAACCCTACCGTGTCTCCTCTAGGCTAGCAGGCACCTCCAGGCTATCTGTAAATTTATCAACAGGTCCAGTCAGGACTGGAGCGAGCACAGTACATCTCAACAATTCATAGCAGGTTAGAAAATATGAACATGCAGTAAAGTAAGATACAAGCACTGTAAGAAGTGCAGTATAAATAGAGAGAGAACTGTAATAAAAATATCTACTATACATAGGGAACTAGCAGTGACTAGTGAGTCAGAGTACAATATGAACATGTAATACTCCCCCGTACCCCCGATCAATACACAAGGATCCAGCCAGGTTATGTTATATGATGCTATGTAGCAGACCCCGAAGGTGATAGACCCCGAAGGTGGTAAGCCCCCGAAGGGTGGTAGACCCCGAAGGTGATACATAGTAGTCCCATAAAAATGGGGATTCTGGGGGTAACCCAACAGTGTAAGTCCCATAAAAATGGGGATTCTGGGGATAACCCAACAGTGTAAGTCCCATAAAAATGGGGATCTAGGGGATACCCAACAGTGTAAGTCCCATAAAAATAGGGATTCTGGGGGATACCCAACAGTATAAGATTCCAGGAAGACTCTACGATCATGAGGGTACATGTCGTAAGTGATCAAAGAACCAAGAAGCATATGATACGCTATGAAAGTGAAACGCACAGAACATAGAGTACCCGATGCTCCCTAAGGATAACATCTCAAGAAAGGATCCATATAGTACCAATCCGTGTGACCGTCGTGACAGTACAAGTAAAGTAATCTACTGCAGAAAATAATTCTAAGCAGGATATAAATGATCAGAGAATGTACTCGCCTCGATAACCTGAACAGCTGACAAGCATAGGAGGGTCCCACTGAAGCCACAGAGTCCTATTTAAAGTAACACAGGTTACAAGGTGTTTAAGTTGAAATAAATGAATCCCTACAGGCAATCTATATTATTCTAGGTTCTTCTAAGTCAAATTAACTCTAGGTCGACTCCGGTCAATAATCTAGTCAAACTAGGTCAAGTGTTGACTTACAGTTGACTTTGGGTCAACTGGTCAACTCTGGTCAAACATGGTCAATTCTAGTCTATTATAAAGTGTACTTCGTTATTTGTACGTTGAAACTTACGACACGTAAATCGAGATAAGAAGATTATCGGTAAGGTTGATAATCTTATTATAGTGATCCACGTATCCAACTTGTCAATTTCAGCGATATGAGATCACTGGAATTGGCTGATCTCAGTTTCGTTGTACTAATCCCGAAATACGAACATTATATGAATTAATTATTAATTATAAAAAGGTTAAACTCAAAGAAATTATCACAAACATTGTCGGACGATGAAATAAACATCGCCAACGTGTCCAGAATGCTCAAATTAGCTAGGATAGCCTACCCAACGGTCCAATTTGGACACAAGGGCAAAAAGGTAATTTCGGGTTAAAACGGTGTCCGTGTCGGAGCCGTTTTGCACCGAAAAACGTGCAAGAAAATAAGTCCATAAAATATAATAAATTATATGTCCACGCAACCAGAATGTCGATACGAACCCAACGGTATCTCCAGAATTGGATTCCGTTGACCCGATCTCAATATGGCCCGTTGACCAGAACTTGGAATTCCGGTTTGCACAGAAATGCGTGCCGGAGCCAAAGTTCTCAAAACTCAGCAAACTACCTGCCAACGAGTCCAGAATGATGATACGAACTCAACGGTATCTTCGAAATTGGATTCCGATGAGCCGATCTCAAAATGACCCGTTGGCCCGGATATTGGTATCCGACTTGCACCGAAATACGTGCCAGACCCAATGTCCACCAAAACCTAGCAAATTATATGTCAACGAGTCCAGAATGACGATACGAACTCAACGGTATATCCGGAATTGGATTCCGATGAACCGGTGTCAAAAAGTCCTGTTGACCCAGAAAGCGGGACCCGCTTTGCACCGAAAAACGTGCCCGGGCCCACGTTCTCCAAATCTAACAAATTTTATATGAAAACATGCCAGAACGACGCCACAAGTCTAATGGTGGTGTCAGAAATGAAATCTGGAGTCCCGTGTTCAAAAATAGAATTTTACAAGTTGAAAATTACGAATTCGGACGACCAACTTTGGCGTCGAATTCAACCAATCAAATAAGCTCACAATGAAACGAACTGGAGGGGAAGTAAGAGGGTTATACCAGCTTCGCACCAGAACTGGTAGCACACCAAACGGAGCTGCGGTGGAGAAGATACAAGCTGACGAAGTTGGCCCCGCGAAACTGTCCAAATTTAATACAATTTAAACGGTCAACTTGGTGGCCGGTTTTCATGTATCAAACGATAAAATTAACGGACAAAAATTGACATGAGCGAAGGTGGATATACCCAGGTTGCGACGGAGTGAAGAAATCGCCGATCCAACGGTCGGATCTCCGGGAAAACGTGTGTGAAGTCACTGCGACGGAGCGCCAAAACGGACTCAATCTCGCGCGCGTCACGACGGGACGTCGTGCAAAACGCACGAATCGCCTCGACGGCGCGTCCCGGAGGACGTTGGCCGCCATAGGGCCTACCCCAGTGGTGCACCCGAGGGAGGGGGCCACCCACGACGGGTCGGCAACGCCGGTGGCGGCCGGCGGCCGCGGCGGCGCGGCAGCGCCGCTCACGCGCGCGCCTGACGCTGGCTGGCTGTGCCACTGCTGTGCGCACTCTCTGCTGTGCGCCGCTGCGTCGTGGGGTCACCGGCAACGCGCGGGGGTGGCGCACTGGGCCAAGGTGGTGGAGGAGGTGGCAGAAATGGTGGTGATGGTGGGGGATTCTAATGGTGGTGGCGACGATGGTCGGAAAAGTGTGGAGGAGGAAAGGGAAGGAGGAAGAGTGGTGGTGGCGCGCTGCCGTGCTCGGCCACGGCGAAGGCCGGCCAGGGTGGTCGGGGGAGTGAGGTGAGGGTGGTGATGCAAGGTGGCCGCTCGGGTTGGAGTTGATGGTGGAGGTGGAGATGATGGCTTGGGTGAAGAAGGAGATGGAGGAGGAGGAGGAGATGATGGAGGAGATGCTGGTGTGCGGCGGCCGACGACGAGGTTGGCCGGGGGTGGCCGGAGTAGGAGGTCGGGATGATGGGTGCTCGGGCATGGAGGAGGAGAGATGTAGCTGCTGTGTGTTATTGTGCATGGGTTGTAGTTGTGTGAAGGAAAATAATCGAGTGGGAGAGAGAAAGAGATGAGGTGTAATGAAACATTAATGTGAGGGAGAGAGAATACAAGAAAAGGGTTATCCTAGAAATTAGGGCCGGCCACAATAGGTTGGCTGTGAATGTGAGGGGAGTTGGAAATGAATGGGTAGGATTGATTGGAGGAATCAAGGGCTAAAATTAATTAGAGAGAAGATTGTCATTACAAAGGGAATTATATAATTAGAATTCTCCAATAAATATAGAAAAATATGCAAGAGGGTACCCGATATTTTTGGGCAAGAAAATACGAGGGTATCATGATGGAGAAAATCATGGAGCTGGACTGGACTCGGTGGAGCCGGATTGGGTAAAAACTGGACATTGTGCAAAAAATCGAATTAAAATTAGACGTTGATGATCATGTGTAAATAAGTAGCACATGGGGATTCCAATAAATGGGACACAAGTGGCGGACGGATAGTAGGCTCAAAGTGGGTCATGTCCATAGTTGGGGCTGACAGATTTTGGTCGACAAGGGACCCACAAATCAAGTTGGAAAATGAATGTGACGCCGTGGCGTGAAATAAAATCGGGTCACGTGTCGGGAAAGTTGTGCGAATCAAATGGAGCTCAAAATGACGTGTCTGAGTGGGACACAAAGGTCATGGTGACGAGCGTGTAGAAGCATGGAATTTCACAACCAGAAAGCCCATGCGCCAGGCATTATATGCGCCAGAACTCAGACAGCTAATCAAATAAGCCATAGACATTCGAAGAAGAACTTTTTATTTATATATATAAAAGTCTATTACATGTCTAGAAAAGGTTGTACAAAGGAGAATTTCTACAAAGGAAGGATCCTAGATCTACAGCCAACAGCCACCATGCGCCTTCCAGATAGGCGCAGCAACCACCATGCGCCTTCCGATAGGCGCAGCAGTCACCATGCGCTGTCAGCCAGGCGCAGCAGATGTTATGCGCCTCCAGCCAGGCGCTTCCTACCATCTCTTCAGCAGCTCAGTTATGTGCATCCAGCTCAGTTATGTGCATTCCTTCAACAGCTCAGTTATGAGCAACTCTTCCAACCAGGCTCACCTGGCCGAGCAGAGCCCAGTTATGTGCCGCTCTTCCAGCCAGGCTCACCTGATAAGTGCTTCGCCAAGCAAAGCATTTAACCCTCTGGCTGGAACCAAGGAAGGGAAGAGCACCGCAAATGCTGTGGCCAGGGGAGGCTTCGAAAGAGCCTCCAAAGACCAAGGAAGACCGTGATCGAAATCATGGCACAAGGAGCTTTCAACACAATCAAAGTGGGCGGCACCCACTTTGAAGGAAGAGAGAGCCTAGCACCACCATTCCGATCTACGGCTCTTCCGGAACAACGGAGACGAGGCCCGAACATCCCTATCTTTGGATGCAACAGGCACCTTCCGCCTGCCTCAGAAGCCCTCGACTCCGTCTTTTGGATGTAACAGTCACCTTCAAGTGCATCGAAGACAGCACGACGTCTCATCTTCACCCTCGGGAGAACTTCGTCAACAGAATGCACCCGCATATCCAAGTTCATGTTGGAAGTACGTGAGGGAACGAGGAGCAAACCTTCTCTCCATGCCACTATTTATAGGCCGGGCAAATCAAACCCATATGCCAAGTGGATGACTCTTCGAATTCTGTGCAATGAATTTATATTAAATGGATGAACCGGACGCCTCGAATTCAGCCAAACGGCTATTTATAGCACTCGAGGAGCGAGACAGCCGCGTCATTAAAGGACATGTCGGATGTGCCAGCCAAACAGCGCATCACACGGACGCACCCTCTAGCATCAGGCGCATCACACAGACGGGCCCTACAGTACCCGGCGCATCACAGAGGATGCGTCCCCCCCTCACATCTCCATGCCGAGTGGAACACCAACCAATGTGCCCACTCAGCTGTCCATCGAACGTCACAAACATTAAATGCTGAACTGACACCAGAGTTGGCAGCACGCTTCCCAAAGTCTGAATAGTTGACAGCTTTTTTCAGAGAACGAAGCGTCGGCAAACGTCAGCATCATCATGACTCTATTCCGACGGCTACTGCCACGTGGCCATCCGCATACGCCTCTACGGCCATGCGTCCAAACCAGCATGCGCCTCAAAAGCCGTGCGCCTTAGACCCTTCACTGATCCCTAAAGACAGAAGAAGAGTCTCCAGTTGAACCTTTACATGCGCTTCAAAAGCCATGCGCCCCAGACTGATCTCTGATCCCGAAAGACAGAAGGAAGGTCACCTGCATGCGCCTTAAAAGCCATGCGCCCTAAATGGTTTGTAACTCCTAAAGGTTATGAGCCACAGCCTACTCCTGCGCCCAGATCTAAGGCGCAGCTCACCAGATCACTACCCCCCCAAATTCGAGATCTTCAAGCCATGGGTCGATGACACGTGTCCTTTGACTCAACTCGTCCAAGATTTCAGCAACAGAAAGATCTTCTCCTCTGCTACGTGCCGGCTCACAACAGCAGTATGAAGAGTTCTCCCCCTCAATCAGGGCGCATCATCTACGCGCCTCCATCAGCAACCTCCACGTGGTCCCCACACACCGGCGCATCCTACATGCGCGCATGAGCAGCCAGCCTGCAAAACTATAAATAGAGGGATCTTCTCCTTCACACACACAGACAGAATCCACAACAACATACAAGGAATCATCAGAGAGGCAGATACAGACACTCAACGTCTTCCTCCTCTCAGCAAGCTCCAGCACCCAGAGCAATCCACACCTTCAGAGAACCGATAACCGTCGTCAGCCGGTCAACGGAGTCAACGCATTACCACTCGCTCCATTGGCACTAAGGACCCAGCTTAAACAAAAGTGTGCTCCTAGGACTACATCTAAGTCATATATTGTAACACTGTTCTGTTTGTATTAAAGTTTTCAATCAAACAATTTAATGGCAAACAAGCTGGCGACTCTGCTGGGGACTTCTTTCTCCTCTCCGAGAAAGTCGTGTCACAGGCCGACGACGTGAAGGTGGGCTCCTCCCACAAGACGCTGGTCGTGCGCCTCAATCAACAGGCGTACGAGGAGTTCATTTCTGAAGGAAGTGCGAGTCCTTCGAAGCGGCTACCAAAGCCGAAGAAGATCCGCACGGCCTAGGTGCGCAAGGTCGGCGCCTCGGGCACCACCACTGAAGGGGATGCAGCAATCCAGCCTTCCCTTCCTGCTGACGTTCTCAGCAACCAAGGTGCGCCCGCCGATACAGCGCATCTCTTGGGGAAACGTGCGGCTGACCACGTTCCCCAGCTATCTTCCTCTCAGGCGAGGAAGATACGTCGACGGAGCAGGGGCGCAGCCAATGCCCCGCGCATCACATCTGATGCGTCACAAAAAGCCTCTGTCTTTGACAGACTCACTCGCTGTAATGGCGAGGAGAATTTGGATGATGAGTACTATGCGCCCCAGCGGGCTGGTACGAAGAAATCCAAGGCAGCACGGGCCATGCGCCACAAACGTGCTATGCCAGCAGCCGGCCAGAGGCACGCGCTCGTCATCACGCGCGCTGCCGATGGCAAGCTGTACAGGTTGACTCAAGTGCTTCTGCACCAGCAACGAGTCGATCTTCAAAGTCCTCATCTCGCTTGGGCGTATCTACTGCGTGCACAACCAAGTCGAGAGAGGCAAACTCAGTGGTCTTGAACTCCCGCGCCTCCTCTGGTTGTGCGTTTGAGGTCCGTTCAAGTCACTTCAAATGTTGTGGTTCCCCCACTACTGATCGTGATGCCTGCTTGGTATTAGATCAGGGGGCGCAGCACTCACCTGACCACCCTGGCGTTTGGCCTTGCCATACGTCTGAAGGGGGTGTGAAGGCACCACTCTCCTCCAATGACCTGCGCAACGTGATCACTCACAAGCGTCGGTCAGGAGAGTCGACCAACAAGCACGATGCGCCTCTCACGGGGCATACTTGTGCGGTGGTCACCATCAACTGCTGTTGCAAGGCGGCAGCTCCACCAAGACAGTCGGTCTTCCAACGACTGCAATCATCGACACCTCTTCGACGTCGCCTTGGGACAAAGGTGTCAGCTGAAGAGGAGCCAAAGGTTGCTTCATGCAACGTGGTCTCTAACTCCTCATCAATCCGGAAGACGACTGCCAATTCCTCGTCTTCATCCAAAAGCCAGCCGAGGAAAACCAAGGCAGCTGTCTCGACCTCTGGAGTGTTTGAAGGCACTCGGTCGAGGAAGAAGTCCTTGGAGGAAGCTGGGGGTAGCCAGACCCTTGTTGAGCCTCCTTCCGAAGACGAAGATGTCCAAAGCACAGCTGCGGCGGATCTTCATCATCAAGGCGAGATTACTCTCCCTGAAGCCCCTCAAAATGAGGATGTCCTCCAGGACACCGCCGGGGGTAGTTCCGAAAACGAAGAGGTCCTTCAAGACGGAGCTGAGGGCAATCAGACCCTTGCAGATGCGCCTATTGAAGATGAACTCCAGAATGTGGCTGGGGGTGGCCAAACACCAGGAGAAGTAACCCCCCGCATCAGAGTGAGGCCGAAAGCGAAGCCTCAACCAATCCATCCACTCCTGGCCGTGTCAGGACAGTATACATGGCTGGGGATGATGTCGAGTCTGATGCACCGTCACAGGACATAGTCCAACGCATAGACTCATTAGAGGGAGGTCTCAAAACCCTCTCTGCCTCTATGCAAGCACTGACTCAAGCGTGTTTGAGATGTGGTCGCCCTTGATCAGGACACCTTCAACTGGCCCTGACCCAGGAGCTAATGGGGAGTCGAGTGTGCCCCTCCAACGGGCGCCCTCGGATACAGAAGCACCTCGGACCTCGGAGCCCTCGAACGCTCCAATCCAGATGGTACCTCCTTCCCCGACTCCTAGCTCTACGGAGGATGTGGTCGAAATGATCAAAGACCTGCGGGAGCGCTTCGAGTCCAAGAACAGGCAAGAGGAACGCCAGAAGATGGGCATTCCCCAGCCTTATCCCCTCGAGTGGAACAAGGTGGTTTATCCCCCAAAGTATAAACCACAAACACTCACCCCATACGACGGGAAGGACTCTCCGCGACGGTACCTGACGTACTTCCAGTCACAGACAGGGCATCTTCCGAAGGAGGACGCGCTCCTCACCAGTATCTTTGTCGGGGCCCTGAAAGGAGTGGCGTATGACTGGTACTGCAGCCTCCCCGACAATTCCATATCGTCCTTCGACGACCTGACGCCTCTTCCTCGACCGCTTCTACGACGGCGGGAAGGACATGACGATGGCATCCTCATAGAGATACGTCAGAAGGAGAAGGAAACGGTTCGGTCGTTCATCGAACGCTTCCGACAGGCTTGCTTCAGGCTACCTCCAGGCATGCCAGAACATGCGCTCCTCTCCGCTTGCAGCATGAACATGTTGCCTGCAGTAAAGCTCTGGCTCAACTCTACTCCCCCTCCTGACTGGAGCTCCCTGATCATCGAAGCTGAAGCTGCAGAAAAGAAGGCGGCCAATGCACGTCTTCTGGGTGTCAGCTTCCCCGCCTTTGACGATAAGGGGAAAAAGTCCGCAGCTAACAGCTCCGGACGAGAAGCAAAGGAGAAACAGGCATTGACTGTTAATGCCTCAAAAGGCGCATCTGCGCTACTCAGAAGCCTCCACTGGCACCGAGACCCAAGGAGGTTTATTTTTCAATGATGACGACACCCTGTAACTTTTCGAGATACTGAAGCAGGGTGACAAGATCAAGCTACCGGACCCAAAGCGGCCCGATGAAGTTGGGAAAGTGGACAACCCGAGGTACTGTCATTACCATCGGTTTGTCGAACCCCACCAAGGACTGCTACGTCCTCAAGAATTACATCCAGCGCATGATCAATGCGGATGTAATCTCCGTCGACTATGAAGAGAAGACGGTGTCGGCCAATGTGGTTTCGCTTCAGTTCGGCACCTTGCCGCCAACTACCACACAAGATGGCGTCGTCCCCATCCCTAAGGCGACAATGGAGGTGGTAAACTTACCACCTACTCGTGACAATGTGAGTGGACTCACCCGCTCACCACATCTCGAGGAGAGGTCCTCTGGGTTCACCCCGACCTCGTCTCCGAGGTGACTCAATCGAGGTACGCCCTACCTCCAAATCAAAAGGCAGGAAGATCAAGTCTTGCTGCACAGTCTCTTCTTCAACAGAAGAGGCACTTCCAGTGCAAACACGTGCACAACAGAGCTCCCAATCCAGCGAAGCCGCCGCCGAGGGGTGCCTCCTAGCACCATCCCTGAGGAGGGTCCATCTAAGCCCTCAGCAGCCAACAAGCAGAAGCAGGTGGAGGCCCGTTTTGACAGACCTCTACGGAAGGAGAATGCTTCGGGGCTGTCCAAGCCTCACAACTTCGACATTCTGGCACAATTAGCCAGTACACCTGCGTGCCTGTCTTTGTTCGAGCTCTGCGTCTTTCTAAAGATTCCCGAGAAGCTCTCTGCGAAGCTCTGAAGGACGCTGAATCCTTTCTCAGTCAGGTCAAGCAGCCTGAAGACCTCCCAACTACTTGTGCGCACTGTCATTGTGCGGATGAAGTTATCCCAAACATAACTTTCACCCAACAAGACATGCTGCTCAAGCATGACCGACATAACCGACCGCTGTATTACACAGGGTATATTGGCTCGGTCAAGGTGAGCCGGATTCAGATCGATACTGGGTCTTCCCTAAGCATCATTCCGAAGGCGCTGCTATCTAAGCTGGGGATCCCGATGTACCGGCTGGCGCCCTCCAATACAACCATCAGTGGCTTCAATGCTAGCAAGAGCGAGCCATTGGGCAAGATCCGACTGAAGTGTCACATTGGTAGCCTCAAAACTGAGGTGACTTGTTATGTGGTAGATGCGAGGTCAACTACAACATCCTGCTCGATCGACCATGGCTGCATGAGTACATGGTGGTGCCCTCCACGCTCCACCAGTGCATGAAGTATGTATCCACCAATGGCGTCATCCGGACGGAGTTTGCAGACATCGATCCTTTCAAAGGGATGAAGCCTACTTCACCGATTCCGACTTGTACAATCCCATTGACGAGGAGGAAGCCAACGACGTTGATGATGAGGCAGAGACGGCAACAGAACTGGACATGGAGCCTGAGACGACTCCCGACGCCCCCTTGAAAATCCGACTGAAGGGGAAACCACCCCAGAAGGCGCCTCCAATGAGCATCAAGCTATCAGGGAAAGCGCCGGCTCACGAAGCACCCCTGAAGATACGCCTCAAGGGAAAGCCACCTCAAACATCGGCTCCCCTGGTGGCAAAATTATAAGGGAAGGCACCACTCACCGGAGGCGCAGCCCAGGCACCTCTCAAGGTGCGTCTCAAGGGCAAACCCCGTAGTCATCCAAGGTGTCAGAGAAGGCTCATATAACCCTCTCAGACCCTAAAGCTGTAGTGGACTCTCCTAGTCTACCCCCAGTTCTTACAGACAAGGAGCTTGGTGATTATATCTCGGCTGACGTAGAGGCACCCTCCTTTGACAATGTAATCTCACGGGATAAGATCTCGTATTTTATCAATAATAGAGTGTCTTTTAATTATTCTTGTCTTCCACACTGGAATGCCATGTATACATTAGACAACGCTCTACGGTCGTTGCAAACACAAATAACGACCGTCTACCATAATCGAATAGTTCCGTCTCAAGGAGTCTTTATAGTCCCTCCACGGAGCCGAGACCAAGGCACCATCATCTCGGGCAAAGTCGAGCGTCATCGGGACCTCCCGTCAATCGAGCCCGAACCTGATACCGAGCAGAGTACAAGTCTATCGGTACACGGATGCGGCAAAGCACATCATCCAAAAGATGGGCTACGACCTGAAAAGCAACAAAGGCTTAAACTACGGCAAGGGTCGGCATCTCCCTGTCCGGCTTTCGATGTCCAATGGAAAGCCACAGGACTATTATAATCGGACTGGACGAGGGTTAGGCTATGTCACGCCGCCATCAACCCCAGAGAGTTCAGATGCAGAAGACATAGAACATTCCCACTCGTCCGAAGCATCGACTTGGGATTCCGATACCAGTATCGGGTCAGTCTTCAGGAAAGTGCTGTCGCTAACATGACGTCAGCACAACCTCAAAAAGGTGAAGGCGAAGACCATGCGCCAGAACCCTTCGAAGAAGAACCCTGGGCCCAACGCCTAGGGGAACAATGGGAATCTCGTTTTGAGCTTCGTGAACCTCCCACCGAAGACGAAGTCGAGCAGATCGACCTCGGGGAGGGGTCTTCTTCCAAACCCATCTTCATCAGTAAAAGCCTGGAAGGAGAAGATCGAGAATCTTTAATCCAACTGGCTAAAGAGTATATCGACGTCTCGCCTGGAGCTATGAAGACATGCCGGGACTCGATCCACAGATCACAATGCATAGGTTAAACATCTTACATGATGCCAAACCTATCAAACAACAGCAGCGACGCTTCCGTCCGGACATCATGAATGCCATCGATCAGGAGGTAGACAAACTCTTGACCAGCGGCTTCATCCGTGAGGAACAATACCCGGATTGGGTAGCCAACGTCGTTCCTGTCACCAAGAAGACGGGAAGATACGAGTCTGTATCGACTTCAGGGATCTCAACTCTGCTTGCCCGAAGGACGAATTCCCGCTTCCAATTACTGATGTGATGATCGACAACACATGTGGCTTTGAGCGCATGTCCTTCATGGACGGGTATTCAGGCTACAATCAAATCAAGATGTTCCCGATGACGCAAAATACACGTCATTCAGGACTCCAAAGGGTGTTTTCTGCTACACAGTAATGCCCTTCGGCTTGAAGAA